>PVKM010004873.1:0-50266 GCA_004027735.1 Carollia perspicillata | reverse complement strand
CAAAAACAGTATAAAAGCAGCAAAAAAATCAATATTTGCCATATTAGAAACATTTCTTCTCAAAGGGCCTAGACCAGCTCATCCAAAAGTGATGTATTTTGATCACTTATGCTTTAGATTTTCTGCCACTTATGATATGTTTTTTCTTTTTCCCTTTTTTAAATACAAAGAGGTTCTGTGAATGTTAGAAAAATAATGAAAATTACAGAGCAATAAGATAATCTTTTCCCCTGTGAGTTACATATTTTAAGTGTAATTATAAAAATGTGGCCCACACGCCCTTGCATATGGATCGATATCCTCTGCTCACCTGCAAATTTCTGTTTCGTGGCATAATGTGCACTTGCAGATGAATCCCGGAATTGTAAAACATGACATACTCCTACCTGCACCTACTCTTCAACTTCCCTTCTATTCCCAGAAATATTTATTTACTCAGAATTAGAAATGACTGGGCATAACATTAAAAGAAGAGAACTCTGTTACTCATAATTATTCATCATATTAAGCTATCTGGAATTCATTTTTTTTTCTACAAAAGCATTATAGATCCCCCAGGATCACATGTCAAATGGAAGAAAAAAAATTGAACCTATGGAGCACAGGAGTATCACTTTATTTTTAGATAAAGAAACACCAAGTAATTTCATCCAAGCTCTTCCAAAAGTTTTATAGATGGTTTGTTTCAATTTTGACCTACTAACAGGGAAAAACCCATATTTATTGCACTGAAGTTCATGAGGCTCATTTTTCTTTTTGGTGTAAAGTAAAATAAATGTCAAAGTGTAAATATAAGTAACTTCTTCAAGAGTGGGTACTGAGTGACATCAAAGGAACTTGTATTAGATGGAGAATCATTCTTTCTTCACCAGTCCTAGCCCTTAGTATTGGACATCTAACCAAAGAGAATGAGTTTTTGTTGGGCATACAGAGCTTGGAGGGGGACTTGTAGAGGGATGCAAGGCCTACAAAGCACTGCTTGCTAATACTTTCGGGATTTCACATCAGGTTCTAAAGTGGATAACTGGTTCTTGAGTTCAACCCGTGGTGAAGGAGATTGGAGAACTTCCTCCTAGGAGGCGGTGGTAAACAGTGGAGAGTTGGACCTAAGTTGGAATGCTAGATCCCAGACTTAGTAGTTGAGTAAGACTGCGCATTAAAAAAAAATGATATCTCATTAATTTTATGTAAAAATAGAACTGATTGTACCTTCCTTATTCAGTAGGTATCATGAGAAAATAACGCAAGGTAAAACCATGGTAAGTTCTATATAAATATTCATTTCCCTTGCACTTTTAAATCATACCTGTTATTTGGAGAAATGTATTGCTAAGTATATATTTTTGTTCTTTTTTGTCTTTCTTTTAAGCTAAAACGAAGGATGATATTTCCAAATCTGATTCACATGAATAAAAAATCTTGCCTGTTTTTAATTGTGAAGGCAACTGGAGGGGACAGACCGAGTTGGGAGAAGTGGGGGACATCGAGCCCTGCTCCCTAAATCCTTCCTCCCTGTGCAGGCCATGTGCTGTCTGGCTAAGAGTAGGCATGATCTCCGAGTGAGAGGCAATCCCTCACAGAGCAGGGGGAGTTTAGTTCTCCATTTTATACCATAGCTTATGTATTGCTGTCTATGGAACTTCATAAATCATTAGATTCCATGTTCAATCCTAAGCCATGGGTGTGCCGTAGAGATCATTCAAAGAACAGAGATCCTCCTCTTAGTAAATATCATTATTCTGTTATCTAGAGGTCCATTCTGAAAATTGTTGACAAGAATATTAGACAAGATGTTTCTCCTTCATTTTTTTTTCCATGGACGTATTCTACTGGTACAGGGAATGAATGGATCACAGCTGCTTTAACTCCACCTCCTTATCTTCTGTATTTAACAAAAGTTTAAACAGCTGGCACATAGACATGTCAGATTCTTTTGATCCCCCTCACCGAATCTTCAAGTAAATTTGCAATCAATTGATACTTGTGAAATAATGGAAAACATATTGGATAAACATTCAGAAACAAAAATTCTGGTGCTTGTCCTGACCTTGTACATGTTATTAAATAGCTGTGAGGTTTTGTGAGTTTACCTAAAATAAAGATAATGGATTCTAAATGTTTCTGAGTCAGGTTTTATAGGTTAAACTGAGGTTATTCTTTTTCTGTGTATCCAGAAGAACTTGGAGTTTTATGTATGAATAATATATAAAAATAGTGGAAAGTATAGAAGTGTTATATATTATGCAAAACTCAACTCGCTGTTTGATTTTTTTTTAGAGAAAGTTTTGGTAAATAAAAATTTACTTTTTCCATAATGAAAAAAATTACATGTTTTTTAAAATATAAGCTATGTTCATAAGTGTTTAAATAATTATAGGAATATATAAAAGAAAGTATAAACATTTCTTAATTCCAACTCCAGAATAGCCATACTTAAAAACCTACAGTATACCTTTCTTGACTACCTTCTGTACACATATAGGCAGGTCTCTCATTCTTTCTCTGCATTCCTCTCTATATGTGTATGAATATGAACATATTATCATCACAAATTTGCAAATTTCTTTTTTTCTTCAAAACAATACTTTGTAGTCATCTTTATGGCAATATAAATTCATCTACATCATAAATTTCAACTCCCATGTAATTTGAATTTATATTAAATGTAAACTTCAGTAAACAAATTATCTTTATGAAATCTTTGGAGTTTATATTCATACTGTTTTATAATAGATGATAATTTGTAGTACAAGGTACATTTTTTTATAGCAGTGGTAGGAGACTTTGTAACCATAACTTACCAATGCCAACAGTATGATGATGCAATATGCATAATACATTTTATTTACATGACAATAATGGCTAATGATTATTGAAAACACACTATATTGTGCACCAGACAAGATGCTAAGAGCTTCATATACATTATTAAATTTACTCTTTACTATAATTCTGTAAAATAGATAACATTAATATTTTTAATTCTCAATGAAGCAAACTGAGGCAGAAGGGTATATCTTGCACAGGGTCAACAGCCAGTGAAAGATCTGGTTGGATCCAAAGCCCAAGTTTAAATACTACGTTAAATATTAAGAAAATCAATATTTCTTCAAACTATGTGTGATTAAAAGTTAATTTTCAATTCCTCCCTTCACCTAAGTTCCCAAGTACACTTAAATTAATGCTTACAGCCTCAGATTCATCATGGAATAAGAAGACTTCAACCCCACCCCTCAATTGCCTTTCTTCTTAAATGAACTAAACTTGAGATAGAGAGGGAGAGAGCAGTGCTTGCTAGTAGTCAAGGCACACTTATCTTTGATTTCCAGCAGTGCTGTGGCTGCTCGCAGCTCAGCAGAAAGCCTGTCAATATGTTCAGTCCACTCATAGCTCTATATGGAGCAGTAAAATCATTACCACTTTAGTGACCCTTTGACTAACCTTTGGGGACAATTTTACTCAGCCGCCAAAGTCACATTGCTTTCTGGCTTGGGCTCTTGGGTTCTGTACCTGTTGGCTCTCTTGGGTTTGATTTGCACTATAGTTTTTTAAGTCTGCCTTAAAATTTGAAGCACTTTCTTTCCTATTGTCATGAAAACATCTCTTAATTTATCGCTCGGTTTTAACATAAGGGTGAAGATAGATTTCCAGGTTGGTGAAACTGACAGCAAAAATTTGTCTAGATTTCTTTGAGTCAGTTTCTCTTTATCCAGTGGGTCATCTTCATCTACAGTTAAACCCAACCTGGGGTAATAAGAGCTTGGATACTATTCAGTGCCTCATCTATAGTTTACCATGGGAGTTCATCTCAGGGAAATCTGAAGGCTGAAGCTTCCTTAGAATGCTCGATATTTACTAAAAAAATCTTGGAAAACTTTTACTATCTTCTTCAAGTGGATTGAAGGTTAGCATGATGGACAGCAGGAGAATTTGCATCCTAAGATGGCCTAGCCTTCCTTCTTAAAAGGTGTTACATGTTCGACTCCCTCATCCCCCAAGCCAACCAACCAAAGTTCTAATGATACACCTGGTTTCAGCCAATAATGGTCATATATTTTCCCTCCTTGTACTCTTGGTTTAGGTGTGTTTTTCTGTACCTGTTCTCTGAAGGACATCAGAAACTTCTGTCACCCAGGACAAATCTCACCACTAGTTTCAATGGTGGTGAAAACTAGTTGTTTTCAATTTTAGTTGTTTCCTGAGGCTGACCTCCCAGAGGACACATGATGAGGAAATACTGCCTCCCAGAGGACAGTTGCAACAACTAAGTCAGCTCTTTTGAAACCATTTATTTATGCTTGACTTACAATCACCTCCCCGACTCTCCTTTATTAACAAGCAATAAATTGCAAGACTACTTTTTGTCTGGTAAACTACATGACATTGTCAACACAGTTAGTACTAAATCCCATAGGCCTTCCTCAAATACCATTTATTGGTATTTGAGGAATACCAATTTGAGGGACTCAAAAGTCCCTCGTTTTTCCTCTTACAGAAAACCATGAGTATCTGCATCTCATCTTTGTTGATATTACTGTTTACAACTTGGAAGGGTCTGAGATCATACCTTACTTGCAAACTAACAAGTTAGCCTGCCCATGGATTCTAGCAGAAGACACGAGACTCCTGTGTCAGACACAAAAGACTTCATTATTCACAATAACAGAAATAATCAGAGTATTAGCATTTTCTTGTTCCAGTCCCCCGGTGATGGAGCTAGGAACAGGTGATGCCTACTCATGCAGTGGTTGGAGGTACAGAAGAGGAACTCTGAGCTCAAATTATCTATGATAGTAAATCTCTCTGTCTTTTGCTCCAGTAGGAGATTTTATACATATATGCATATGTATATATGTATTTACATATATATGTTTGTACTAAATTATAAGCATTCTCACTTTTTTCTCCATCTCCCAAGGCTGTTCACTATACAGACATCTTTGGAAAATAGTCCAGAGCAAAGCCAGTCAGTATCTTTGCTCACAAGACATTCAGAAATGAAAGAGAATGGTGGAAAATTGTCTCCCAATAGGGTTAAGGTTAGATGAAGAGTTTTCTCAGGTTGAGCCTTTGGATTATTTCTATACTTGAAGTGCTTCATGAATTTTAAAGTGCATAGAAATCACACAGGGATCTTGTTAAAACACAGATTCAGATTCAGTAGATGGAGTCTGGGGTGAAGCATCCTGCATTTTTAACAAGCATCAGGTGATGTTTATGTTATTGATTTCTGTACAACACTTTAAATAGAAATGGAAAGACTGCAGCATGCACCAAAGTTCTGCCATTTCTGCCTTTTTAGCTATTAACCACCATTGAATCCAAGCTTCAGTTGGCCAATCTAATAGACATTTAATGTTCAAGTCAACACATTGAATCCTGAACCTTGGATGAGTCAGCTCTTCTCAATTATTAAAGTTTTTATTTCATACCATTAGGTAGGATTTATCTTTTTAAAATTTGTATCCTTTAGCATTTTTCCTTTTTTAAAATTTATTGTTGTTCAGTTACAGTTTTCCTTCCTTTTCCCCCTTTCTCATCCCAACCCCATCCCCCCACTCCCATAGGCAACATCCCTATTGTCTGTGCCCATGAGTCCTCTATTTGTGTTCCATTGATTGCCCCTTCCCATTCTTTCCCCTGTTATCCCCTTCCCAACTTTCCTCTGGGTGCTGTCAGTTTGTTCTTTATTTCTAAGTCTCTGGTTCTATTTTGCTCACTTGTTTGTTTTATTGATTAGGTTCTACTTGTAGGTGAGATCATATGGTATTTGTCTTTCACTGCCTGGCTTATTTCACTTACCTGGTCTCCAGATCCATCCATGCTACCACAAAGAGTAGGACCTCCTTCTTTCTTTCTGCTGCATATTATTGCATTGTGTAAATGTACTACAGTTTTTTGATCCACTCATTTACTCATGGGCACTTAAGCTGTTTCCAGCACTTGGCTACTGTAAATTGCACTGCTATGAACACTGAGGTGCATCGGCTCTTTCAAACTGGTGTTTCAGGATTCTTACGGTATGGTCCCAGTACTGAGATTGCTGGATCAAAAGGCAGTTTCATCTTTAGTTTTCTGTCGAAGTTTCATACTGTTTTCCACAGTGGCTGCACCAGTCTGTATTCCCACCAACAGTGTACTAGGATTCCTTTTCCCCCACAATCTCACCAGCCCTTGTTTGTTGATTAATCATAGCCATTCTGACTGGTGTTGAAGTGGTATCTGATTGTGGTTTTAATTTGCATCTCTCTGATGGCTAGTGACATTGAACTTTTTTTCATGATATATCTTTTAGGTAATGCTGGCTGGGAATTTAACCTACTTTTGCCCACCCCTGTATGTAAGTTTTGTTGTATAGAGTGTTTCTTATTCAAGTTTTCAATTCACTTTTTTTTCCTGTAAATCTTGATACAAAGAAAAATAGTACTGTTTCCAGACAATGAGTTCATTCCTAGAATAAATTTCTCTTGGATCTGGCTTATTTGTTTATTTAGAGCAGGTGAAAAACAGTGGCAATGATAATGCCTTATATCTGAATGGTACTTCAGAGATTAAGGATAATTTCCCATGGCCAACCAAACTTCCCTACACAGTATATGAGCCAGGATATGCAGAGGAGAGACAAAAGCACAAAGCCTAAGATTTTCCATGATGTCAATTTGGTCACTTAAATGTTGCCACTGAAACTAGAAATTCTGACAACTTCAGAGAGATTCTGAAGAACAGTGACATTCTGACTTGTATTCTCCATGATTGAGAAGGAGTCAAATGGTCTAAGCTTCAAATCTGCACACACAGCCCCTGCTGTGCTATTTACCAGCTGTGCAAAGGACTTGATTTCTCCCAACTTCTGATTTTTCATCTGTAAATGGGGCTAAAAGTACCTTCTTGGCAGGGCTGTTGTCAAAATGAAGTGAGCATTCATATTTGAAAGTTATTTGTAAAACTGTTGGTCAGTGCTAATGGGCTAGGGACCTATTTACTGGATGTAGCAAGGGCCTCTACCCTTGGACCATATCACTGGGTCGTTTGTTCTTTTCACTGATCATTACATAACACAGAAGAAAGGAGAAACTGTGTTCCAGCTGCACTACATAATTAGTCCGGAAACAGTCACCAGATAGAATATTCCTAGGTAGAATATTCACCAGATAGAATTTCACCAGATAGAATTTTCTGGTGAACAGTCATCAGATAGAATTTCAAATAATTTTCTTATTCTTTGTGATCCTAGATGCTACTGCTCAACCTCAACTCCGCTTGTAGATTGAGTAGACATTGTGTCTTGTTGAGACTTGAAATTCCACAGCTGTAGTCACTTTGTTGTACTAAAATTGCTCTTATTTGAAAGGTAAACATGACATGGAATCTTATGATACAGAATATTGGCCCTGGAAGGATCTTAGAAAACACACACTGACGAGATCCTAAGTTCAAATTTCTGGGGAGGCATGAATTAAGAATGATAAATGTAGAATCTTGTGACTATCTTGTATTTAATTTTTCCATATGTGATAGAGATACAAAATGGATAAATTTTTCTTTACTATGAGGAAAACAATACTAGGTGTTGATAAATACAAATGGAACTTTAGCTTCCATAACTTGAAAAAAATTAGTGACTGTTAGCAAGTTGGGCAAATTGGAGATGCATGCTTTAACATTGGATCTATGAAATCAGACTCTCAGTAAGAGAAGGATGTATACTTTCTGAGTATTCTTGTAGAAGATGCCTTTGTAAGAACATAAGAAAAGCAAGATTGAGCAAAGATCTCATTTGATTCCATGGGGAACTCCAGAGCCAGAATAGCCTTCAGAGTTGTCCTTCATTAATAAAACCCAGGCCTCAGTAAATAGCTAAGGGCATTTACAGGGGAGGGGGAACTGATTTTAAATAGATTGTTCCTTGCACCTGGTCAAAGGCAATTTTCAATATAGGACACGGCTAAGAGCCATCAGAAGTTGATATTTGATGATGAGACCGGCCTGCAGTGTCCACATCATTATGGATGAAAGGAGACATTCACACAGGCTACTGAATCTGGTGGAGGAAAAGGGGTAGCATGGCTTTTCTCTCAAGGGGAGCAAAAGCCGTGGCTCCCCGCCCCCACAGGCCTTTATTGGGTTTCTCCGCACATTATGTGATGGTCCTTGTTTACTATGCACAGGTTGCTTTAGGTGGTTACCTTTTACAGAAAACAAAGGAGCAGATGCCACTAATCACATCACAGAAGAGGGATATTTGCAAATGAAAAGGGCAAAAGTGGTTGGACAGTTACACTGGTCCTAGGAAGGTTTAGCATTTAGAAAGTTATTTTGCAGTAAATGTTTGCCACAAATCCGGGTGAGGGAGTTTTTTAGCAAAAAGCAAGACTCAAAGTGGCCTAGGCATATTGCAGGCCTGATCCCCCACGGGAGAACCTATCTGTGGGTGTGGGTCCTGTGCATCTCCAAGTGGGACCTGGGCCCACACCACACAGAACAGTCTCCTACAGATATTCCCAGTGGGGACTGAGTGGAAGGTGAATAGGAGTGGTTGTCATAAAGGGGGATCCAAGATGTACATTATCATACCCCCTTAATGGTATTAATCAATTTTAGCTGATAGATGACATGTGACAAAATAAAGCCATAATAATACCATCACTTCCAGTGTTTCAAGAATATCCTACAATTCAGATTATTAAGTCTAATCTACCTATTTTATTTTTTAAAGATTTTATTTATTTATTTTTAGAGAGAGCAGAATGGAGGGAGAAAGAGAGGGAGAGAAACACTGATGTGTGGTTGCCTCTCACAATCCCCCGGCCAGGGACCTGGCCTGCAACCCAGGCATGTTCCCTAACTGGGAACTGAACCAGTGACCCTTTGTTTCACAGGCCAGCACTCAATTTTCTGAGCCACACCAGTCAGGGCAAATCTACCTGTTCTAAATTTTTGCTGTAATGTATGACATTACAAGTTAAAACACCCACATGAGATGCGTCTGATCTCAGGGCTCCCAGTTTGCTAATTTACATTTAGTTTAACCTTCCCATTTTAGAAATGAGAACATTGAATCTTTAAGAAGAAAAGTAAAAAGGCCACAATCATAGAAAGCTGAGAACTTTAATGTCCTAGTTCCTAATGCAGATTCTTGCTCCTTTTTCTGCATCAAACCAATGGATATCACCAAAAATGTGCTTTTTATTTAACCATCTTAGTGCTCCTCAGGTCTCCATCGGGGCATTATGAATAATATTTTGTTCATTAAAATTTATTTACAGACAATTCCAAGGGAAGGACTTGGTACGAAACACTTCCTCAGGGAAGGCACTCCAAAAAGCCTAGCGGTGCATTGTTAGCCTCCTAATTAGTAGATGAGGACAGGTCTGTGAGTCTCCCTGGGGATCCATAAAAGAATACAATTAGTTGGAAAATTCCGATTGTAAAGTACAATCTACAAGGAGATTTCAAATAGAATAGCTTTTTTTAAACTCTCCTCTACTTAATGCTAACTAGGTGCCATCAAAGTTACAAAATGTTTTTTATTGAAATTTTAATTGCTTATACAGATATGTGTTCAGTGACCTCATTTTCAGGAAAGGGAAAAGCAGGTCAAATTGTCAGGGAATTTACAGAAGACCTTGGATGATCTAGGCCAAGAGGCTTGGTGAATGCCCCTCAGAATCTCTATTTGCACTTCCAGTAAACTGGAAAGCCCCATGGAAAAGAAATGGTCCTGAGGCAATGAATAAAGATGGGAAGGAACAGTTATGATAAGTAATAGCATGGTCAGCAGTTCATGTCCTGTGTTTATTTCTTTTGTGTTTTTATTTCCCCATTTGTTCCTTCCTCCATGTATAAACATGCTCATGTATACTTTCTACAAAAAAAAAAAAATCCTGAACTTCATTTCTCACTCAAACTCTGATTATTTTTTTCCATTTTGATATTTCAAAACTTCTTGAAATAATAGTATAACCCAGTGTTTCTCAAATTTTAAGATGAATTGTAATTATGAGGACATCTTGCTAAAATATATACCAGATGAAATATGTATGAGACAGGCCTGCATTTTCACATTTCCAACAGGCTCCATGGCAAAAAAAAAAGAAATCAAATTACATATTACAAAACTCCTACCACTCGCTGTGGACTGAATTGATTTTCTTCACTCAAATTCACATTGTGATGGTATTTAGCGACAGGGCCTTTGGGAAGTAATTAAGGTTAGAAAAGGTCCTGAGGTTGGGGCCTTAATAATGGAATTCATACCCTTATAAACAGAGGAAGAGATGGGAGAGCTCACTCTTCTCCATGTAAGGACACAGCAAGAAATTGGCCATCAGCAAACCAGGGAGAGGCTTTTCACCAGATACTGAATCTGCCAACACCTTGATCTTGGACCTCTCAGCCTCCAGAACTATGAAAAATATAAATGTCTGTTGTTTAAGATAGGGGTGTCCAACCCCTAGGCCGGTGCAGGCAGGTACTGTTCTGTGGCCTGTAAGGAACTGGGCCACCAGCGAAACTCTCCTGAGCTCAGCCTCCTGTTCCCCCCACATCTGAGCTCCGCCTCCTGTTGCCCCCCAGCTACTCTTTGTCTCCCCCTTTTGCAAAACTGGCCCCTGGTGCCAAAGAGGTTGGTGGACAGCCAGTTAAGTCAGTCAATCTATGGTACATGTTCCTCTCCCTGTTAAAAAAAAATGAGCACTTGTAACAAAAAGTTTCCTAAATCAAAATTGGTGTAAAACAAAGGAACAATTACCATTAATTTACCAATAGAAAAAAATCATTGAGCATCCTCAGACCCCTAAAAAAGTACTGAATCACACCATTTCAAATAATACATAAAACCAAAAATAACAGTAACATATAACAAAAGCAGTGTTATTCTCCCTGCTCCCGGTATGCACCATCATGATAACTGGTCACTACAAAACAAACACTACAGTTAATTTGATAATAGTGGTAATCCTTTTGGATTTTTTTTTTTTTTTTTGTTTAGTGAAAACAGGTACTAATGTAGGTCTTTTAAAAAGTGTAGCAAGGGATGGGGTGGTGGGAGGGTATGTATATTTGTTTACAGCTGCCTGAATCAAGGCACTGCTTTGCTAAATGACTGTCTAATCTTGCTCATTTTCAGGTTGCACCTCAAATCCTTGCATAAAGCACCCATTCTACCACTCTACTGAACATACTCATGACAAACAGCGTGAGTTTGTCATGAGTATGACAAACCAGATTTTCATCACAACTCCTTGCTCACTCATTGTATGACAGTGACCAACATCTCCTGTTCTTCCTTCTTGCTCTGTGTACCTCTGTATCATTCTAGTTATACCTTCCCTTCCTATTTTCTTTGTAAAGTTTTACTGACTTTATTGGGGTGACATTGGTTAATAAAATTATATAGGTTTCAGGTATATGATTCTATAACACACCATCTGTATATTGTATGGGGGTTCACCACCCCCAAGTCGAGTCTCCTTCCATCACCATTTATCCCCCCTTTATCCTCTCCCATCTCCTCCACCCAGTTTCCCTCTGGTAATGACCATACGCTTGTCTGCGCCTATGAGGGTTTTTTTGTAAGCCTTTCACTTTTTCATGTTTCCCTTCATTTTTGTTTTTGAATCCCTTAAAATCTAAAGTCTCTCTTCTTCCTACTGGTCTAAATTCAAAGCAGTTCCCAAGCTTTGTCATTCAACTTCTTGCCTTCGCTCCCAGAACTCCTTTTTTCCCCTCATATATTCCTAATTGTTCTGTATGCTAAATCATGACTTGGCTTCTAATAATGACCTTTGTCATTGTCTATGTCTATGTCTATATCTATATCTATCTATCTATATGTATATGTAAATGTATGTCTATGTCTATGTCTATGTCTATGTCTATGTCTATGTCTATGTCTATGTCTATGTCTATGTCTATGTCTATAATCTTGAGCTTTGGGTGTTCTGGCATCTAGAGGTCAAGGAGGTAAAGATCAATCAGAAAAGACACAGAGAAGGATTAGAAAGTGAAAGAGGAGAAAATGGAGTGATGAAAATTGAGAATATTGAAGGTATTAACTTTGTTCTCAATGACAAAGTGAGTAAGAAGCTAAGTGGAGAAACAGTTTATTAAAAGAGAAGATATCAGTCAGCAAGAAGTCAACATACTAAAGTATAATTTACATGAATATTAGAATCACTATAAATTATAAGAACTCTGTAAAATAAAACAACTGTGATACTGCAGATAAAAATTTTCATAGATGTGACCCAAGGTGTACAACAAGGAGAGGTCATTGTAATATGATAAAACCTATCAGATTAAAAGATATTTTTTTTATTCTAGAAGAAGATTTGCAAGTAGCAGCAAGGGGCCAGGATGATTTATATCTCATCTCTAAGTGGTGTAAGCAATGAGGGGAGGAAATTGGCGAATGCCTGAGAGGTTTCTGAGTAAGAATGCCCCCAGGGGAGAACCAGTTTTGATTAGAGCAAGAATGTGAAGGGAACCTCCAGAGGAGCTAAGGTTTTGTCTGTGAATTCCAGAGAAACAGAAAAGTTCAGGAGGTGGGAAGTAGAAGCAAAGGAGTCAGCAAAGAAGATTTTTTAGAAATTTATTGAAGTAAGAGCCTGGGTAGTGAAAATTTTATTGGTTGACAAACAGATAGAAACACTTCACCATCTTCCTACATTGTTAAATAATCTTTGCTTGAAATGCATTTTGCCATTTTGTACCTGACAAATACTATTTGGGTCTCGCATCTCCATTTAGTATTTTTTGGTTGCAATTTATGTGAGTATCTACTTTTCTTTCTTTGTAGAGCATACACAATTCATTCTTTTGTTTATGTCATTTGTTTATTTACTCACTAAAAGTTTTTACTGAGTATTTACTAGTAGGCACTGTGTAAGGAAGTAGTAAGCAAAAAGTCATATTTCCTGTAGCCAAAATGAGTGAATGCATTTGTTTGTAGAATCTTTCCATTTAGATTGCATATTTTCAAATAGTAAATGCCATATTTTGCGATTTTGCTATATCGTATTTAGCCTCTATATAGTTCAGTCCTATATAACTACTAATTGTCCCATAACTGTTATGAAAAGATTGAATGAATAGCTTTGATCTCTCTTGAAATTGATATGTAGCAAATATAATATGCTTAAACAAAGAATGTGATCATGTGTTTAGATAGAAATGTCTTTGAAAATTTACAAATCAGCCTTTTATAATCCATCAGCACTTCAGAATTATTTTATTGCTAATAAAGAAAAGTGTTTTATAAATATGCACTTTTATTAATTTTTAAATGATGTTTTTGATCTTGAATAAAAGGCCAAAGGAAAATAATAGCAGAGGCACTAGAATAAATTTAAAAAGTTCTTGATTTAGGAAAAGAGTTGTGTAGGAAAAAAATTGAGGCAAGAAAACAATGACACATTAAATGAGCTACACTATTAAGGTACAATAAAATGTAGTTGAAATATTATTTGCTTACTTTTTTATTCATGTTTAATAATATCTTCTTAAATAATTGACTGATAAACCCATCCTCCAGAGAAAGCTAAACAGCAATATCTAGAAAAATCTAAAATCTTAAAGTTTGCATAGGACCTCAAATTACACTTTCTCAACCAAGAGAGAAGAGAAACTTCAGCAAAACCAAAGAGAAACTGGGGCAAAGCCACATTTCTAACAAATACAACATTAACCGAATGATATTTAACACTAGTGGTCAATTCTCTTGAAATTATTTTTTCTTTTCAACGAAAGTAGTGAGAGAAATAACCAATGGAATATCTTTGGAATTTATGGATAACAACTTTTTCCCTCAGGATGAACTCAGTCACAGACCTAAATCAAAGAATGATGGCAATAGAAGTTTCTACAATGATAGAAGAAGAAGGGTAGAAAAAGACAAATGGAGATGGAAAGTCACAACTGGGTCATAAATCCTACCTCAGTTTTTAAGTATATTTGCTATTTCCTCAATAAGATACTAGAGAATATATTCCAGGGACCAGTTCAGAAAGCACTATTCAAATTCTCAGAACTGAAGTTTCGGGGCAGAGCCACTATTGAGAGCCCTCGGAGTCAACAACCAGCTTATCTTCTCCCTGACAAGATCTACAAAGACAAACCAGAAATGTGTGAACAGAAGATAAATCAGATCAGAAGTCCTGGATGAGGAAATTCAGTTCACAGGCAATAAGAATAAACGAGACTGACTGTTTTTTCTGGAACATATGGCATATTATTACTCTCCAGTGATTCACAAAAATGTAGTAACAACATAGTGCTAGTATTAATAACTTGCATCTTTTCATGTGCTTGAAATGTAAAGTGCTTTGATATTAATTATCATATCTAAGATCTATATTTTTCCTGTGATGTAGGCAAGAATATATTTTCAAAGAAGGAAACTAAGACTCCTGACTTTGAAAAGATTTCTCAAGGTCATTAAGCTACTAAATGGCAAAGCTGGGACTCAAACCAGAGCACCAGCCCTTGATCGGGTGCCATGTCTCTTAAGAGCCATCGTGACCCAGGCCTGGCTCAGGTTGCTCATCTGTTTACAGACTTCAGAAAATGCAGAATCAATTCTATCATAATCAGGCCCTCTCAAATTCACTACACTATTAAAAAGCAAATCAATCTTAAATAAATAAATGTATAATTAATAATTTGTAACTTGCAGTCATTTCTTGAGGTTTTTAAAAGAATTAATATTACTTATGCATATTTTACACATGTGTTTTACAGCCACTAACTGCTGAATAGATGTATTGGGAAGGCAGAACTGAACATTTTAACATAAATAAGGTATTCAACAAATCATTTTAAACACAAAACAACAGGTCCAACATGCTTATTTTTATAAGTAATATGAAAATAAGATGACTAAACTTGTTACATATTTTTAAAGATGAAGCTGTCAATGATGTCTATGACTATTGGTATTTTTAAACATTCCTACTCAGACTGTTGTAGGGTTATAGATCATGAAGCATTTTGAAAAGCATACATTTGTCCTATGAAGAGTAGGTATTACAATTACAATTAATATTTCTCTTCAAGCTCATTTGATGTCCTTCAAAAACATGAAATTGGTGGCCAAACTGAATCAATGAATATGGTCTATTGAGCTCAATGTTTAAACTAATACTTCCACTCTTAATTATTTAAATCCACGGTAGGCAACTTTGCAGTGCACCGACCATGTTATATCAATATGAGTGGCTTTGTGACCCGTGTTTTGCGTGTGAAATAAGCATCTGAGGTAGTTGTACAAAGTTTACTGAAAGCCTTCCAAAGCAACTGGTATGTAAACCTTTAAAAATGTTAGAAGAGTTCAGGGAACCAAAGTTGGTATTTTTATGGAATGTTGAGAGCAAGACATAAATATTTTAGTGAACTGAGCTGCTCAGTCATCTGAAGTTTACAACTTGGGTCAGAACCATTTATCTAGTCAGTAGGTAGTCCTAAACCATAGTTTAATATTTCTGTTACAGTACAATTGCAGCAAAGAAGTACTACTGATTTTTAGTTTGGAAAGGTCTGTATTGCTAAAATAGTTAAAGAATGGGAAAATTGCTGGAGGTGATTGATAAAACCAATATAAACCAATATAAACATGTGCATTTTACTAAAGAATCATCAGTTACTTTTCAGCAATCTCAGAATTACCTGCTTTTAAGTATTTCCCCCCACAACCAAAATAAGGACCTTTACTGAAACCTCATGAAACAAAGAAAGAAGGTAATAAATATTAATAGAGCTGTTTACACAGTTCTGTAGCTGAATTTATGCTTGTAATAATACAGGTACACTCTCCAAATTGCTAGCAAGGGGAAGAAATGGGCTTTATTAATGTCTACAATTTTAAAGTGGTGCTCCAGATTTTACTCAGGAAATTATTGCTGAAAATCAGTGGAATGTGTAAGGCTCTTTTCCTTTAGTTTTTGACATCCTGCACCTTATTTTTATTACTCTTTTATTTTGAAAACTCAAGGTTAAGCAACTAGCTCCTTCATGGTATAACACATAAACATGAAATTATATTAACAATGAAAGTTTTGGCCAAGAGATTAGATAATGCTAATGTATCAATGCAAACATTGTCATACCACAACAGGAAAGAATCCTGTAAAATGAAGTTCTGTTCTTCAGGTCCTAGAAGAGAGGTAAATGTGCATTGTAGTAGGATGAGCCTTCTTGGGGACAAGGACATGGCTATATCCCAAGGATCTCAAATAGTGCCAGGTGTAACAGGTGCTGAAGGTGAACTTTTGAATAAACTATGGAATGATCGTAAGTTTGCTACGACTTAGGTTTACAAATGCAGAAATAAAAGCCTGTGAAATTTACTTTACATTTTCACCAAAATACTATGCCAGCACACCAAACTCAAGATGTCTATAATCAAACACTGTTTTCTTCTGCAACAGTTTTATTACTCCTAATTTCCCGTTCTGAGAAATAATATAATACATTGCTTACCCATCAGGGTTAAAATCTCTGTCATGTGTTACTCCGCATGATTTTAGCCTCCTCAAAGGCCAGCGCCTTGCCTGTCTGATCTACCTCTGCAGTAAGTATTTTCAAATTAGCTATGAAGTCTCCAATTCCATTTGCCACTCTTCTGACTTCTGTGTTTAAGACATTTATTTCTAACAAGTATAGGAAGTTTTTGTGTGATCTCCTTGCCTTCAATTTTTGTTCTTTCTAAATCACTCTGAGATTATAGGAGTTGTAATCTGTGTCAGTTTGCACTAGGTTATGCTGAATATATAGGGACAAAGAAAGAAACAAGATCGTGCAAAATAAAAGTTTTTATTTCTTGCACACATAAGAAGTCCGGAAGCAGGATGCAGACCATCATGGTTACAAACTAGATTTCTTGTATTCTGGTCCTTTACTAAGAATCTTCACGAGCCACAGCGTAATCGAAGATGGCTGACTGAGCTATTCCCAACATGATTTCTTTGAGCCAGCAGGGAGTGAGAAGGAAAAAAATGGGTGCACCTCTTGGAAGAATATTTGCCATACTATCTTTGATGGACATCGCTGGCCAGAACATAGACAAGTGGTTACAACTCGTTCTACAGAAGCTAGGAAATGTAGCATGTCCAGGAGAAAATGGCTGAAATCTCTGCAAACTGAATGTTCATAACATACCTTGTAATGTTGATGTTAACATCCTCATTTTGGGAGGATGAAACTCACATCTTTGGAGAGATTAAATAATTCTGCATCCTCACTGTCCTCAGTCCATATTTGCTGCCTTCTGCTACTGTATGCTTCCTCTTGCACTACAGTTGTGCTCCTTTTTGTCAGAGACTGATGCTTAAGATTTTTATATAATTAAAAAAAGCATGATGAGTGGATATGTCATTGGCCAAATGTAAGGGGGAAAGGTTAATTGTGTCTTAGAACCTCATGGTTCTAGTGTAGCCTCAGGAAATAACTACTTTTTAAAAAGAATATTTATTTCATCATGCATGTATCATTATCATGAAAAGAATACATTTAATATTTCAAATCTCTCAACTGCTAAACCAGAAACCAAAATTTTAAGATATGAGTATGACAAGGAAGAAAGGGTATTAACGTAAAATTTATTTTTACTTATAATTTCTTTTTAACACAATTTTTGCTGTTGTTCAATTGCAGTTGTCCCCATTGCTCTCCCCGGCCCTGCCCACCCCCTCTCACATTCAATCCTTCTCCAAATGTCCTCAGTCATGGGTCCTTTATACACTGCCTTTGACTTGACTATTCTCCTTCTTTTCCCTGTTATTACTTATAATTACTAACAAAAATGTTATTTACCTAAGCTCTTTTCTTTCTGTTTGATCAACTGCATATTTTTAGCTTTTAAAAAAGAGAGAACTATTTCTAGATATGTGAAGAGGATCATAGTATTCAAAATTGAAGAAGGATTAATTGATCAAGAATCTCCCGAAGAATCTTTCCCTGTTCAGATACATTGTTTATCTGGAATTATCAGAATGCTAGTATTTTCGTTGATCACTAATTGCTACCATTGAAAACTTGGGAGAAATGTTATTTAGTTGTAGTAAAAGTCTTATAAATAAACTTCATATATTTGATTCTTTTTCAGTTTCTTGCACTGCCCATTCCCTGACACAGTATATATTAGCCCGTGGTTTTTTGTTTTTTGTTTTTTTTTTGTTGTTGTTGTTAATTTGTACAAGTCTCTAGTTCAAGAGCCTTTTTACCCCAAATTACCTATTTCTCAGTCCACGCTCTGGGTGCTGCTGAATGATACTTTGCTCGTTCAAAAGGAAGTGGCTTTATCTTCTTCACTAATTAACTAAAGGATTTCCTTGTCCAGAAGGAGAGATACTTTACTGACTTACGGCCATATTTTTTATGTAAAGGAGATAGATAATTGGTAACACTTAAGGACATAGGTAATTAAACAGCATGGTTAATTGCCCAAGTTGTTTAATTTACTAAAAATCATTAATGTATAGCACTGCTTTAATTGGTTATATTTTTAAATTTTTAAATTGTGACAGAGTAATTATTTCTGGGTTTCTTGTAATTATTTATTTCCCTGCGTGTTTGACTTTATATTGAATTGTGGTAGAATAATTTGTTCTTTATAATTAAATAACCAATTTACATTTGTTTACTTCATTTATTAACATATTCTATTAATATTGTCAACAAATATTTATTGGAGAGGGAATAGCTGTATCTTAGTTTGCAAATATCTTTTGCAAAACACGGCTTTAGGTTTAGAAAATGAAGAAGACGAATTTTCTGTCCATACCTGAAGCATTGGTAGAAGACATGAGAATGATTAAGTCTGTACAAAATGGAAAGTAGAATAAAACAGATTTTGATAAACAGCTTGGAGAACAGCAAGAAGTAACAAACGTTTTCTGATAGTTTCTAAAACATTTCATTATACAGAAAAATGTTGATTTGTCATTGAGGAGGAGTAAATGTAGCTGGATGGAGGATTTGGTTACAACATATTATTCAGATATTGTGTAAAGGGGGGGCCCATGGTGCATTGGACACTTAGGGAAGTGGTCGAATATGGTCAGAATGCAGAGTATGTGCCAGTACAAAAGACTTTATCATGACTAAAGAATAAACCACTTTACATCATCTTTCTTGATCCTCACCAGCTATCAAAATAAACAAGTGCTTAAATGTCGAAAGTGATGCCCTGCTGTGCTGGTACTGCTCTAAACAACACCTGATCCATTTTTTTCCTGATGGCCTGCAATGGCTTTTCCACAGCCACTTCTATCCTCAACTATGTCCCAACTGTCTTCTGTTGTCACTGTAACTAATGCCCAAATCCTGCCCCTGGGTTCCAAGTCCCTGACTCCAGATTTGGAATTCCATCCCTCAGTTAATTAATTGAGCTCTTTTAACTAACTAAAGAAATTCCATCCCCTAAGTATTTGGAGAAATTCCTTAAAATTAGATTCAGTCTTTCCACTTTATAATCCTTTGTAGCAGAATATGACTTGAAGTTTATTTGCCTTACATATTAAAATCAAAATTACTTTTTAAAATAGACTCAAATGTGTCCCTAAATAAGGCATAGTCTTCTGATCTCAAGTGTGTTCCTTGCATTTTCATATTTCTATTCTCACAGTCTCCAACTGGAACCTATCTTGTTTTCTTCAATTGTGTTTGTATGTGAGTGTGTGGATGTGTTGTATAATTTACAGTCAAAGAAGCATTTCTCTGTGTGGTATCTTTCAGTAAGCATACTAACAGCAGTTCTGTCTGTTCTTCTAATGACATCTTTCTTGGGAGGTAGACTGTCATCATTTCAAATCAAATTCAACTGAGCTTCAATACGAACCTTGCCATGTACTTGCTTTGTGATTTTGTGCAAGCTGCTTCACTCTCGGACCCTCATTTGCTCTCACTTTCTGAGGTAGAGACCCTACCTTGCACAACCCTCCTCACAACCTTGCTGTTGTGAGGAGTTAAACACAGGGCTCTTAGCACAATGTTGACCAGCTGTGGACACACAACAGCGGAGCTCTTAGGTTTCAAATTATGAATGTCACTTTATGCCACCTTCTCTACTTTCAAAAAATCTATTGCTATCTTGATATTGTTCTTTAATAATCTCTTAACTTCCTTAATGTAACTAAAATCTAGCCTTCCTTTTATATCAGCCAGGGTTCTGACAGGAAAACAAAAAGCACACTGGACATTTCAACAGAGAACTTTGATAGAAAGAACTGAGAAACAGAGGTATAGAAACTGAAAGAGTAAAAAGGGAACATTGGAGGAAACATTATCAGGAAGCAGTTGTTACCCCAGGGGACAGATAAGGTTAATCAGAACTTGGAATTGTTGGGGGAAGAGCCCAATGAAACTAGAACTCGGTCAGACCTTTGGGGAAGGCTGCCGCCAACTGTTGCTGCTCATAAGTCAGAAGCTGTGCAATGAGGCTGGTTTGGAGAGAACAGAAGAAGTGCGGGGTGCAGTCGAGAGTCATTTTCTTCTGGTGCCCTGCACTGTGAGAACCTGACCAAAAGCTAGCTGTCCAAGGAGACGTAGCTGTCAAAGCCCCAGCTGCAGACTGGAAAAGCACTGCTGAGATGGGGGGATTTAGAGCAGATAAACAATACGTGAATGGCCAGTATGGTCAAATGTCTGCCAACTGGACATCCATAAACACAACTCTACATATATTTGAACTTCAAAGTAACTTCAGTGATGACACTAAGCTCCTGCCTAACGAGATGTAACTGATCTATGTCAAATGAAGATGGGCTTATCCTCTTCCTTTTACAGGGAGACACAAAGTCCCAAAAGTCATGGAATTTGCTAAAAGCTAACATAATGGATGCTGAGTCATCATAACTCCGTATGTGTCTTATATTAGAGAACACTAAGAATTTATATCCCAGAGGAAATGTCTTCGAAGGGAATTTGTAGGAGAAAAGGTTGTTCTGGAGAATGATTGGTTGCTTTTCCTGTACCCAGACCTCAGTGAAGTGGAGCTCAGACAGAAAATGCTTTTGTTTTGGACTACCAATTCAGACTCCTTCCTTATTTACTGTCAGCAGAGGTTTAGAGATTTTATGGAAGGCCTTAGCATGTGTACTTGTGGCATGAGTTCCTGTATCTGAGTCTGACAGGATGTTTGAAGGAGGCCTGTAATGGCAGCTTGACAAGAGAGGGCAGCAGTGAGAGAAGTCCACTCTTCCACAGGTTGCTGTGACATTTTTTTAAGGACTGAGTGAATGTTATGCAAAACTCTTGAGGACTCTACCAGATAGATAGATGATAGATAGATAGATAGAAAATTAAAAAGGGTGTCTGTCAATAATTCACATGTAACAAATGGAATATATATATATATATATATATATATATATATATATATATATATTTACTTATTAGGAGTTAAATGTTGAGATATTTCAGACAACTTGGCATACGGAAGATTCTGGAAAAAATAAATAAACAAAAATGCTTCTGTAAAACACATGGGAAGCCTGTAGAAAATATCACTAACATCCTTTAACCACAGAGCTGAGTTTGTAGTGAAGTAGAGGAGACTGGAAACCCGAAAGGCATAAAGTCCAAGCTGCAGCTCCCAGGAGGATGTATCCAGTTTCAGGAAACTTGAGATGGATGGAATATTTAAGAAATAGAATCTTCCAGATGTGATGATCAACTGGTATTGAGTGAGTGGATTTAAGGATTAAAGAATGAAGGAATATAGGAGCAAAATTTTCAACTTGAGAAAACAGGGAGAGAGCACTTCCGTCCTAGACAGAACTTGGTGTCTTGGTGAAATGTCTTGATCGGGTGCTTGGGGCAATGGCACTGGAGATCAGAATTTGTAAGTTACCAGAAGACATCGAGATGAAGCCATTCGGAGTGGATGGTATCTCCGAGGAAAAATGAAACACATGGGGGATCTGGTATGAGAGAGTAACATGGAGAAACACCCCTGCTTAAGAGCCAGATTGTGGAAGAGGGCTCAGTGTGGGGTTTGAATGGGTTTCTAAGGTTGTAAGCAGAAAGGACATAAAAATGCTGCGTTAGACACCAAGAGAAGAGTGCTTTTCAAGGATGAAAGGCTTATAATAGAAGTCGAAGGCTGTCTAGAGATCAAATAAGGACTGGAAACAAACACTTGATTTAGCAAAAAGGAGGATTTGAGGGTTTTTATTGGGAGAGTGGTTTTGCAAGTAACCAGTAAAAACAGGATTCAAACTGAATCTCATGCTTCTTTCAAATGCCCACCTTCCTGTCAGAAGAACTTTACTAGCCTTTCATTTGCAACTTAGAAAAATGAGGATAAAAGGCAGTTAATTGCCTAAAGCAGGGGCCATCAAACTGACTGTGGCCAAATCCAGCACAAAGTAAATTTTGTACCTGAAACCTTTTTTTTTAACTTTTTTATTTTTTTAAAGTTGTGTTTATTTTTAGAGAGAGGGGAAGGCAAGGAGAGAGAAGGAGAGAAACATCAATGTGTGGATGCCTCTTGCACACCCCCAACTGGAAACCCGGCCTGCAGCCCAGGCATGTGCCTTGATTGGGAATCAAACTGGCACCCTTTTGTTCATAGGGCAGCACTCAATCCACTGAGCCATGCCAGCCAGGGTGTATACCTGTAATCTAAGAATGGTGTTTACATTTGCAAATGGTTATGTTTCAATGGTTATATATTGACTACATGATATCTTTGATTTTCCTTTCCATCCTTACAGCCATCTAAAATGTTAACTACTGACCCTTTAAAGAAAAAGTCTGCTGACCTCTGGCTGGCCTTTCTGAGAATAAGAAACAAATATGGGACAAAGGTCTTCTGACTGTCCACTCAACCTGCAAAACAAACAAAAAAAAACTAATGAAATAAACCAATAATTCTCTAACAATGAAACAAAATTGCTTCTGTGAATAAGCTGCATATCAATGCCAAGTAGTATTAAATATCATGAAAACCAAAATGTGCATGCAATTTCACAACAGAAATTTAGAAACCTTTTTAGAATAATTTCTGGGGTTGGTCTTCAGTGGTATTGTACTATTTAAAATCAATAACATGTTTTAAATCAAATAAATTATCTAGGCGATACCTCTCACTGAATGATTACCTTGATGGACTCATATAAAGGCTGGGGAAATAAAGATTTTGAAGTAGTTTTGATAATTGGTATGCAAAAAAGCCTTTATCTTCAGGGATAATAAAAGGAGAAAAAGTGGTTTTGATTTCATGTCATGTCTGAAATAATTCAGTATTTGTAAAATATATCTGATGACTCTTCTAGCTCATCCATTTGTAATATTGGTAGTTTATGAATAGCTATTAAGAGCTATTAAATTATTCACTCTGATGGGACATTTACCATGATGGGATGATTAGTGAGTAATAAACCCCATTTCTTCTCTCCTTTCACACAGTAAAATTGATTCGTGGGGAGGAAAACATTCCTCCCCAAAGGCATACACATCAGCCTTAACTCCTCCTTTAGTAGCTGCGTGTCTTTAAATGAGCTCTTTATCTCACCGATTCTGTGTCATGAACTGTAAAATTGAGGTGCCGGGGGAGGCAGCTGGAAGAGTTGGTAATCGAGGTTTTGGTACCCTCCATTATAGGTTTATTGTTAATATCAAATAAGACAATACAAGTGAAAGATTTTTAAAAGTATATACCACAACATCAGTTAAGCTTTACCTAAGATGGGTAAGAAAATTGGTTCAATTAAAACAAAGTATTTTGAAAACAGTGGCATCTGTCATGGTGAATGTAGAATGAAAATTTTGATGGAAAGTTTTAATAGAAAGTAAAAAATATTTCCCTTTATATAGGTCATGTAAAAAATCTTTATAAAGGATTAAATTTCTCTCTCTCATATTTCAAGCAAACTATGATTGCATTTTCTTGAATAAGATGAAATTTGAACTGTGAAAATAAGCCAAAACCTAAACTTTAATTCTGTTCAAAAGTAAATGAAATGAAAAGTATTTAGAATTTTGGGTCAATAAAAAGATGAGGAGTATAGTTGAACAGCATGATACATTAGCGTACAAATGTTTAAAAATATATCCAAAATACTGACTTATTTTTGTACAAAATAAGATAATAAAAAATATAAGATAGTGAAGAAAATGAGTAGCTCATTAAACACAAGTTTGTGTCTTTTACATAAAATAAAAACATTTATTTTAAAGTGTACCATTTACTTATCTTTACTTCAAATAACCATTTAATTTGAATATTATTCAAAATTTAAAGAAACACAATATGCTGTACACACACTCAGAAGAAAATCAAAGTGCTTTAGGAAAACATTAAGTGGCTTGAGGGTCATTGTTGGCAGGGACTATGCAAGTGTCTGAAGAGAAAACAAGACACCAAACTATTCTTCATTTTTTAATCATGTAGTAACAAAGATAATAGACATACAAATACCATTTGCATATGGACTTTTGTAGCATAGTGAGGTAACATGGAGAGGGTGGGTGGTAGGAGAGTTATGCCATGTTAAAGAATTAACAAGTGAAGAAAAAGAGACATGATGAAAAATGATTTTACTGATGTGGCTTATTTAAATCAAGAGAATTTAAAAAATTGATTCAGTATGCAAATTCAAGAGTGTATATTTAAGAACCTCAGGTTTGTATAAGTCTCTCAGTTCCCCCACTGACTACTTTGCCATTTCAGTGTGAATAAATCAGGATTTGCAATACCTTGCCTGCAGTATCACTACAAATTAATTCCTAAATGAGTTTAAAAAATTCACATTCCTCAGAGGTGGTAAGGAAGGTTGATATACCTAGGATGGGGAAAAATGAGAATAAAAAATTATTGACCAATCTCTCATATAACATTTTTGAACTCACGTAAGCATTAACTTTGCATTTCGATCACAGCAAGTACTAATGCAAAATCTTACACACACAGGAAAATGAATAGGTCCCAAATTGTACATAGCTAATTTCACTAGACGAAGAAGGATTTGTGTTAAGAGCATTGAAATTTAATATTTACCCATCAATTTAAATGGAATACTTTTCTTTGTAAGCCAAACAAAAATTAAACTTTTGAAAATATGAATCATTTTTGAAATTTCAAGAAGGAGCTCTCGATATAAGGAGGCTTTTGTGAAATCAGCAGCAGCCCGGAACGCACTACACCAGGAGGCGGCTAGACTGGAGAAATCAGGAGCTCCAAGTGACCGTCCACTGAGGCAAATGGTGAGGTTGTCAACTTCCTTAATAATCTGCTTCAACATCGCAGGAGAGACTTCAGAGACATTTCAGCAGATGGCATCATAAAGTGACATAGCTGCATCATTTTCCCTCTGCTCAAAGCTACACACGAGCTCAGCCTTTCCCGGGTTACATAATTTAACACTGCCTGTCATGTTTGTGTTTTTGGACAAGTCAAGGGGTAAAGTTCCAAGCTGTTTAATGTGATTCTTCTTATTATTCAAAGTTTCAAAATAATGTTATGCATATATGTAAAGTGGTTCATCCTTTTTTTCAATTCATGAGTCATTGACAAAGGAGTTGACATTCAAAATAAGTTATAAAAATAAGGTATATGAGAAAAAGGAGCAAAAAGACAGTATAAGATAAAATGTTTTATGACTCGAAGGAAAGAGATTAACGGTTAAATACAAATGGTTTGAAATGCCCATCTGAAGGCAGAGGCTGTCAGATTGGGTTGAGAAATAAAACCCACTGACATGTTGTATGTAAGAACTGTACACAGACAGAATAAGCAAAAAACATTTAACAAAAAAAACCCAAAAAACAAATAACAAAAAAAAAAAATTTAAAGGAAGCAATTGAGGTTTTGTGCCCTTTTAAATTTATTGATTAAGAAAAGCTAGTAATACACAAGCTGCATTTTTTCTTCTGCAGTTGTTACTTTTTTGTCATTTATTTGATGTTTTCTAACTAAAGCTAGATATTTCTAAAAATTAGTTTCTAGCAGGTGGAAACTAGCAAGTGTTATAATTCAGTAAGAATAGTGATTATACACTACTATGCTATGCAGTTTGTCTAGTATTTGCTTGGAGTAAAAATTAATAACAATTTTATATCACTTTTAAGTCCACTTTTCTTAAAGACACAGAAATCTCTTCAAACAAATATATTTTATGGCCCCTTTTGTTTCTAAAGAACTATTTGAGCTTTTATTTATTCTTGAGTATGCTTTTAAATTTTATTTATTTATTTATTTTTAGTATGAGCACTTTTTTTAAACCTTATTTTTTTTCTAGTTTCTAGGTTTTGCTTTGTAAACAAAAAGATATGGAAAACACAGGAAAGTATAAAATATTAAAAAAATCCTTGCAATGTTAACATTTTGAAATAAGCATGATCTGATTTTTGGTGCAATGTCTTTCCTTTTTAAGTGATTTTTATACCTTTGTTTATCTTTTACACTGTCAGAGACATCCCTATTTTTTCCCCTTTGCCCATCTCCACTCACTCTTCACCCCTTCCCTTCCCTCAGGCCATCACCATGTTGTTCTCTGTGTCTGCATTGTTATCTTCTGTTTATTTGTCTATCATTTATTTCAGTGTAGGCTCATTCTTAAATGCTTTGGGTTTAATTCATTCAATAGTTATTTATTTTGTTGCTCAAGTTCAAACTTTGACCATTGTGGTGAGTTCTTTCAGGTTGGTTCTTATGTCTCTGTCTTTCTTTTTTAAATTTTAGAACTTTATTTTCTGCTACTACAGTATGTTCCAAGAAATCCACAAATTATTCATGATCCCTGATTCCTTTCATTGGAAAACAGTATTTAGAAACCAAGGTCTAGTTGCAAGATTTAATTTAAAATTTTTAAATAAATTTTATTGAGGTATAGTTTTATACTGCTTATGGGCACAAAAGGCCTTTGAAGTGTTTACTGAGTACCATGAAACACCTGTGGAAGTTTAACTCACATTTGTGAAATAGAACTAAAACTTGTGCCTCTTAGACCTCTGAGGTCTAGATGCTTGGAATGTTTCCAGATAGACCCAAGTAGATTTAAACTTTGCTTCTCATGTGATAAAATAGAATAAATTAGGGATTTTTCAAGAAAATTGTGCTAAATAATTCTGGGCTTTTAAAGAAGTATCTCTGTTTTGGTGGGAGGCGAATCGGGGCTATAAGAAATGGGGACTTTTTTCAGTGAAATTACTTTATTTTATTTTTAAAATTAAATTTACTGGGGTAACTTTGGTTAATAAGATTATATAGGTTTCAAGTGTACATTTCTATGATACATGATCAGTATATTGCATTGTGCAACTGCCATCAAAAGTCAAATCATCGTCTGTCATCATGTACTTGTCTCCCTTTACCTTTCACTGTCCCCTGCACCCTTCCCTCTGGTAACCACCTTACTGTTGTCTGTGTCAATGAGTTTCAGTTTCATATAAGTGAAATCATATTGGTCTTGTTAGATGACAATACCGCATGGATACAAAATGCAGGCAGAGCTAGTTGAAAATTTTCTTATTGTGGAAGATACTGAGAAAATCGTACATAAAAACAAAACAAACAGAAAACACCATAGAAATGTTAGTTACTAGAATTATGGCATGGGCTGTGATCAGCCCATTTAATACTTTGCATTTAATATAAGGGTTAGTATTTTAAAACACAGATTGATTCCAAGTTTATCAGTTCAGCACAGCTAAACTGATTTTTGGTTTTAATATGTGGTATAGCCCATTATGATGATTCATATGCACACAAGATTCCATTTTAAGTAATTTCACATATTAATTTGAGCTAATAATTTACTTCTTTAAACCAATAAAAAAGAATGCATGCTTAAGGATCAGGTTTTTGCCTTCCACAAGCATATTAGGATACTCCTAAATTTATTTGTGTTTGCTGAGCTGTTACCTTATTTAAATAAAATGCACAGTTTCTTTGGAAAAATAATAAAACAAATGGAGAATAAAAGTTATGCTCAGATTCTCAATGCATTGTCCATAGGAGACAATTTCAGCAAATCTTCTGCACTGTGGGATTACAACAGAAGTAAATACTTGTATATAGATTTGAATTTCCAATATTTATCTTGAGAATTCTGGCATCCTGTGGTTCAAAATAGCAATTACTGGAAATGAATAAACATTTTTTTTTTCAGTAAAAAATGCTATTCAAAGAATCCAGGAGGAATATCCAAAGGACAATCCCGTTTTGAAATATCCAGACGTGTGAAAGTATGAAATCAGTTTGCTGCTCTAGTGTTTTATCCACAATGAAGTATGAACAGCAGCCTGATTGTTGATTCCTTCCTAAACTGATGACACAAAATTACCAGGGCAATTGTACAAAAATCTGTTTGTGAGAGAATGAGGAGGAAAAAATATTAACTGAGGAACAATTGATTCAATGATTGTTTAGAGAGGTGGCCTACATTTTTCTCCCAATCTGTAGCCTGTATTTCTCATGGGCAACATAGTTCTACCATTGCATAAAAAAACAAGAAATGAGTTCAGGAGCTGGCTGGGAATTGTTAAAATTATTAATAGTAGTCAAGTGTTTTTTAATTTTTAAATTTTTATTTTGCCAATTAGTTCTCTAAATTTCCTCATACCCTATTCACCTGGAAAAGCAATTTTGGTTGTTTAAGACTGGGGAAATGGGACAACTGTAATGGCATAATCAATAAAATATTTTTTAAAAAAGACTGTATAACCAAATATCTTCATGCCTAAATACTCTTTTGATCATTTCTTCAGCTTTCACATTGTTGTTTATTGCTGAATACTTGCATATAATATTTTTTAATTTCCTTTTTTTTTGTTTTATTTGGGTCTTGTCTAAATTCAGTGTTGCACCAAACTTAATTTTAATTCCTAAATCTCTCTTTGATAACCTAAGTCTATACAATAATTCCCTTCTATAATTCCTTACAGCAATATTTATCTATAAATTTCAAATGATACATTTTCTGTAGTTTTTGAATGGTTATATAAATATTTGGCTGCTCAACTCTTATATTCTATGTTTTCTTAATGATGGATCATGTCTGTGTCTCAATGGTGTCTAGCACATTGCTTTGGCATGGCAAACACTCTGCATATATTGACATTTCATTTATCATTTTCTTCGGCATAGTTCTCTGTTAGTTTAATAATGATATGTTAAGCAGTTTAGTTTATTGAGTATTAACTTTGAAATTATGGTTGTCTACTAGTTAAAAATAATACCTCATTTATAGGTTTCTAAGCTACAACCTTAGTGGAAAAAGAAAATATTTCAGGTAGTACTATTTATTTTCCTCTTAAGAATAAAATTTGATGCATTAATTACTTGTCTGCTTTTCTAGAGGACATAATATTTTTTTCTTTTTAAGTTTATTTATTATTTTCATTTTTTTATTGTTGTTCAAGTACAGTTGTCTCCATTTCCCCCACCCCCCAGCCCAGCCTTCCCCACCTCCTACCCTCAAGGAACAAGTATAAAGGACACATGGACAAAGCCAAAGAAAGGTAGGATTGAGGGTGACATGATGTTTCTTATGAAAATGGACACTACCTCATTTTTTATATGAAAAAACTCCTAAATATTCAGGGCAGTAAAAGAAGGATTAATATTAATTGAATTGTATATTTTTAATTTTAAATAGTTTTTTTATTCAAAAGAAATTATAAATACTAAGGGTAGATAGAAAGTGTTCTTCATAGCCAACAAAATTTAACTTCCTGTAGAGATTATAAAAGTATCTGTGAAAGAAGCGGGTGCTTGAAATGAGAAAAATCAAAGATGGCATGGTCTTTCATTGTGTTTTGGATAAAATAAAAAACAGCAAAGAATTAGAACATGGAAGAAACCATTTCTTTTTATTTACATAAGAGGCAAAATTAAGATTAAAACAGCATGTTTGATCCCGAGAACAAATATTTATTGGTAAAGCAGGCTGCACATGGAGCTATGTCTGTGCTGACTAATGGGTGAGAATGAAAAGTCGAGGGCTCTTTTGCTCATTTCTCACTGGGTTATTTGTTTTATTGTTGTTGATTTTAAGTTTTTCCACATATCTATTTTGAAAATATTTTATTCCACTTTGTGGCTTGTGTTTTGAATCTCATAAAAATGTCACAGAGCAAAAGTGTTTAATTTTAGTAAATTCTAATTTATCAATATTTTATTTCATAGATTATGTTTTGGTATATCATCAAAACCACAGGTCACCCAGATTTTCTGTACATTTACACTTGATTCTTTATAGATTTGCCTTTGTTCTTTTGTCAAAGACCAGTGACTTTATTTGTGTGAGTCTATTTCTTTTTTGTTATTCTTTATTGATCTATACATTTATTCTCTCATCAGTATCATGCTCTTTTAGTTATCAAAGCTTTATAGTAAGAGTTGAAATCTGACAGCATGAATTCTCTAACTTTTTTGTTCTTAACATGTTGTTGCCTATTCTAGGTCTTTTGCTTTCCCATTTTAGAATCTGGTTTTGTTGATACATACATAATAGCTTAATATAATTTCATTGATTTGAATTCATAGATCAATTTGGTAGGCATTCACAATATTGAGCTTTCCAGTTCATAAATACTAATTTTATTTTTGTATTATTAAAATTTTAAAATCATTTTTGTAGTTTATAACAAATAAATAATGCATTTTTCAGATTTACATTTGAGCATTTTGAAGATTATCATAAATGGTATCGTTTTTTAAATTTCCAACGTCAATTGTTCATTTCTGTTATATAGGGAAACGATTGACTTTTTAAATATTTACCTTGTGTCCTGGGACCTTGCTTTTTTTGCTTATATGTTGTAGAATGTTTTATTTAGCTCTTTATTCTCTGGGATTTTTCTACATAGACAATCACGTTACTGTGAACAAAAAAAGTTTTTCTTCTATATGCAAATTTATTTTCATTTATTATTTTTTGCACTAGGTAGGACTAGGTATGCTAAGGAAAGAAGATCCACCCTTACTCAGCCCACTGATGGCCTGAATAGGACAAAAAGTAAAGAATGAAAGAATTCTTATTCTCTGTTCTTGAGCTGTGACATTCATGTTCTCCTGCCCGTGACCGTCAATGCTCCTGGTTCTGGTACCATTGGACTTCAGGACTTAACACTGGCATCCCTCTGGTTCTCAGGTCTTCTAACTTGGACTGAAATATACCCCCAGCTTTTCTCATTCTATAGCTTGAATAGAGCATATCTTGGCATATCTCAACCTCCAGAATACTGTGACCCAATTTTCATAATAACCTTCCTCTTATTAATATCTATATCTATCTCTATCTATCCATCTGTCTATCTATCACCTAATTTATCTTCTTCTATTGGTTTTGTTTCTCTGGGGAATTCTGACTAACACACATAATGTTTGTAATCAGAGGGCTCAGACCGGCAAGTTCTTTGACTTAACATATATGCATACATCACTAGGGAATTCATCTTTGGTAACATCTGAAAAAGTTTTTTTAGGGAATGGAGATAAATACCTAATATACATACACACATATATATATAATATATACACACATATATGTGTGTGTGATCTGTGTATATTATACATTTAACACACATGTATAGCTATATTTTTAAATAGTGAAACATATACACTCTCTGATGACAAATCTCAGATTATTGTTGTACTCTCTTTGACCAGTGCCTCCTTGGGTAATGCTGATGGGGACTGTTCTTCCCCTCTCCTAAATACACGCAGAAGCTGTTAATGTGAATGTTTGGTGGAAGATGAATTCATGCAATGGCACTGGAAGGTTTGAAATTATTTCCTGTTGGAAAATAATTTCCTCATTCAGCTTGAGAGGTGAACAGTAAATTGAGATACAATATCAGTTGAAAAGCCTTAATTTTTTAGCTTGACAGTTCCTTTAACAGCCAAGGTAAATACCTCTGTTCTTAAGTGTTTCCTCATTCAGCTTGAGAAACATTCCTGTGTAGTTCACCTCCACAGAAAGGAAATTAAGAGATTCAGGAAAGGCCTATTTGGGTTCTGTTAGTGAAAAAAAGTTCTATATCTACACAGTTCAAACTACCTGTAGCCAAAGAATTTGCCGACTTCTTTCTCATTAGGCTTCACAGAAAACCAATCACCCCAGATGTGGCACCTATGGTATCTTCAGTACAACAGGTGAAGACTGGGTGAGAGGAGCACTTTTTATTGACCTCTCTAAGGCATTAGTTTTAGCTGGCCATAAATTACCCTTACAAAACATCAGGGATTCGAGGCCTTGTAGTGACTGCATAAAGTGGTTTGCATTAACTTGAGGAACTGTACAGGAAAGAAAGCAATGTGAGCATAGATTCTAGGGAATTACAAATGGGACGCCTGAGGGCGTATTTCATTTTCTCTGCTTGACGATTATCTTACGGTCTGAAGTGTTTTCTCCCCTGTGCACATGTATGCTGACGCTGTAGTTGCTTTCACAGAACACCTCCGATGCCCTGGGGTAGCCCCCGCAGCCTGCAGTCCAACTTCTGAGCTGTTTTTTTCTTCAGAACCTTGATTCAAATAAAAGTTGATGCCAAAATCTCAGTCTTCTTTTTCACCTCAAGGTTTCATAAATTCAGTATCTCATTAATGATTAACAAGGTAACATTTCAGAACAGACTGAGTAAGCTTCATTTCTGGATTCTGACCTAGCCTAGCTTCAGACGTTCAAATAGCACACTTTTCTGTCTTTCCAGCACATGTAAATTGTCTGGGTAGGAAAGGGTTCTGTTACTTAAATGTGATCACATCAGCTGGTTTTTTTCTTTTTCTTTTTTTTGGGGATGAAGAAGGAGCTGGCTGCATACCAGCCTGGATATTTCTTGGGCAATTGCTGTCCCAGTGCACCTGGTTTGACAGGTGTCTAAGTGTCTCTTAGAGCCTCTGAGGAGTTTGCATTATCCAGCAGCTGTGGAAGCTGATAAAGCCATTGCGAAGTAGAAAATAGGGTCCTCATAGGCAGAACACGTCCAGACCTCAGAGGCTGAGATCAGCCTGCTGGTGCAACCTCCAAAGCCAGAAGGGGAAGCTTGAGAAAGGTGTGCTCATCCAAAATGTGCACTTGCAAATCTAGTCTCAAATCATTACTTTAATTATCATAATGTATAAATAGCACAATCTGAGACTCAAAGGAGCCAATGAGATGGTCATTTTTCATAAAAAGAAGGTAAGTATAGTAATTACAAATCATGGAATGATACATGAAATGGTTCATTTAAATAACATTACTTTCTTTCAAATAGGAAAACTGAGGCTCAGAAAACTTACATAACTTCCCAAGGCTATAGAGCTATTTTTAAGTAACTAATTTGGTATCAAAATGATAGTACTATAATATTAAAAATTTAAGATATCTAGCAGAAAAGGTATCTAATAAGAATACAAGATAAGGTATGAAATGAGACAAAATATAAATATTTTGGAAAAAAGTGCCTATTTGCCTACCAATTATTTGTCTGTTCCTTTTTGAAAATATTCATTAGCAGGTAGCTTAAAGACAGACCCTCTTCATCACAATGATTTAAATAAATATGCAGTAAATAAGTGTGAAAAATTTTGGTTCTTCATGGAAATTCAGAACTGTTTGTTTGTTTACATTGAATTTATTGAGCCTTGTTTGATTTTAAAGCTAAAATTAATGGAGACAGCGATGGTGTGTATGTGTGTGTCTGTAGCAGTATAATTGAGTAACAAGCAGGAAAAAATCAGAAGACTTGAGTGCAGAAGATTACACACAAAAATTTCTAAAATTTAAACTAATAAAAAGGAGTAGTTGTTTTCTTTTTTGCTACTTCAGGTATTATCTCTTATTTCTAATCCAGATCAAACTTCCACCTTTGAAAAAAAGATGATCGGTAAACTCATCCATCAAGTTGATCAATAATACAAAAACAGTTCTTTGGTTATGTCGTTTTTAATCAGGGAAAAACAGGATTATAATTTCTGAAATTTAAGAAACCCGCATGCTGCTGGGGAACATCCTTTACGAAGGAATTTTCTGTGGAGGAGCATTCTCCATTTTTCAAAAACACTACATATGACGGAGATCCATAAAACATATTTATTTATAAGAATTGTGTATTTATTCTTACATGTTTAAACTTCAGTCACCTTTAAGGTATTCTCCATGTGATGCAATACATCTGTCAAGATGTTTTCTCCACTGCTCAAAACCGTTTTTGAACTCGTTGGTTTTGATGTGGTTTAGTGTTTCTACTGTATTTTGTTTTTTGTTTGTTTGTTTCACATCTTCCACATCTACAAAATGTTTATCTTTGAGGGCATTTTGCATCCAGGGAAATGAAAAAACATCTGTTAGGGCAAGATCCGGTGAATAGGGAGGGTGGAGCAGGGGGGTCATGCCATTTTGGGTCAAAAACCGCTGAATACTCCGCGCAATGTGGGCAGGTGCGCTTGTAAATCACCGATCGTGAAATGGGCAAAGGCGTGGAGTCTTCAAAAACAACTCACTGAAGCCAGACGCAGCCTCTCACAAGGGAAGCCTCTGCTTCCTTTGCTTGAAATGGGGAGCATCTGCTCCCATTCCCTGGTTTTTGCCTTTTCTTTTTTCCCCTATCCTATGTCTTTGGTCCTCATAATTTTCAGCCTATTTTCTTTCCAGTTGAACTATGATTTCTGGCTGCTTCTCATATAATAGTTGTACTTTGCTCTCCCTCTGAATTGGCTAAAAATATTCCATTTCTTAGGCTTTCCTTCTCATGTATAGGCTCCCATGGAAATCCTTTCTGTCCTTTAAGACACAGCACTTTCTATGTGAAGGTTTTCATAATCATGCTGCAAAAAGCAGTGTTTCCCATCATCTAAATCTTCATAGTTATTTGTTTACACCAATCATAAAGAAAAATCGGGTAACCTAATTTTCCCTGCCTTATTGCCTATATTAGATTGTGATTGTGTTGAAGAATGGAGATGAGGCTGCCTGTTTTTAACTCATAAGGAATTTAGACAGTGCTTTAAACATAGTAGCCACTCTAACCCCCATTGAAAACTAGATGACATTGATTCAACATGAGGTTGTCATCCAATCTGAAAACATGAAAGTAGTGGCATTTCCTGACTTTATAAATATTGAAACCCTGTATAAAAGGCACATCAACTTCTACATTGTCACATTGTAATGAAAAGTATATATCTCTTCTTCCTTTATGATATTTGTAAAAAATATAACAAGCAAACACCATCTTCTATAATGGAAAAGAAACAAACTTGGCATTGTCAGAGTATGATTTAATAGATGACATCTCCAACTATAATTGCTGCTTTATATCATAAGTGTCAATTTGAAGTAAACTATTGTTAATGTCAGCTAGAATATATGATGGTATCTAGAAAATCATAATGTTGAAAAATTAAGCTCTTAGAAGAGTCTAACTTTATGTTTATAGTTTCTGTCTATGTTTTTGATGTTGTTAAGCTAAGAAGCAATGCAAAGACTATATTCATCCTTGAAGTGGATAAGATTTCTAGAAGATTTTGGCAGCCCCAATTTGTCTTGTGAAATTTCAGTGACAGCTGTGTGTTTTGATTTTGATGGCTGACATGTTTCATAACTTCCTTTGAAATGTATCCAAAATGCTTTTTAGTGATCTTTGCATTTGTTGAAACTTTATATCTTTGCTATTGTGTGTGTGTGTGTGTGTGTTTAATGCTTCCGAGGATTTCCATTGGTTTGCTGATCAAGTAGCATTGCTCTTGGATGATATTGTTTGTTTACTGTAATATACCACAGAGTCAAATGGAAATTTTGGGACTGAGTCTGTGTAAATGTAACAGAGCAAAGCTTAGTTTCCATAACATTGAGCCATCACCTTAAATATATTCCCAGCTTGCTCCACTCAACAGCTGACGAAGAAATATATCCTACATTGGGTTGTGTACTCCATGAGTTCTGAATAAAAAGTGTTTTTGACAGAGTGCATAGAAAAGTGAAAACTATAACTGCAAGTCATGCTTACAATAATCCTAGAAAATAGTTATTAGGAATACACAGCTCCAAAGTGATTAAGCTTTATAGGAATGTAGGACTCTTAAAACATATTTAAGAGTAAATATGTTTTCTGTCTTGGCTGGTGTAGCTCAGTGGATTGAACGTGGGATGTGAACCAAAGGGTCACTGGTTTGATTCCCAGTCAGGGCACATGCCTGGGTTTCAGGTCCCCGGTGGTCACCTGCTGGTCACCTGCAGGTCACCAGGTCCTCGGTGGGGGCCATGTGAGAGGCAACCACACATTGATGTTTCTCTCCCTCTCTTTCTCCTTCCCTTCCCCTCTCTCTAAAAATAAAGAAATTAAGTATTATAAAAGAGAGTAAATATGTTTTCTGAATATTTCAAATGTTCTTGAATAAATAATTATACTTGCACTTTCACTCTAATCAGGATTTGATCATATCCCTTCGAATGTGTTAAATGTGCTTGGTTTGGAATTATAAAAGCTGGAATCGGATGTCTGATGTAGTTTTATATGTGAAGTTGGAATCCTGGATTAACATAGTTGGGGAGAAGTTGTGTGGAAAAGGGTTAAGGTTGAGAGTTGGAATTATTATTCTTGAGGTTACAAATTCTTTTAGTATACATAAGTTAATAAATTGCCTGCATATGTGCTGTAAAATAGTTTGTCCTACATGACAGTCTTTTCTCATGCATTATCTTATTTCTGTATATTCTTCACAAAGATTCTTCTGTTATAATTAGTCAGTATCTTATTATTGGTATTTTCTTTAACCTTTAATTTAGAACATTTTTAAATCCTATATTTTCAAAACGTTTTTGTCTTATTAAAACGGATTGAAATCTATGAAAGCTGTAAAATATATTAAAATTGATATTCTGGCATATGATTAACCTATCATATGGGTTAAATTGTGTTCCACTCAAAATTCATATGTCAATGTTCTACCCTTTACTATCTCAGAATGTGACCTTGGAGAGAGGGTCTTTGTAGAAGTATTCCGGGTAAATTGAAGTCATTAGGATAGACCCTAATTCAATGTGACCAGTATTTTCATAATAGAATGATATTTGGAGACAAACATGCATGCAGAGAAAATGACATGTGAACATAAAGACAGCCAAGAAGAGAGGTCCCGAACAGATCTGTCCTCCAAATCCCTCGTAAGAAATGAACCTGGCCAACATGTTGATTTCATACTTCTAGCCTCCAGAATTCTGAGACAATAAATGCATGCTTTTTTAAACCACTTAGTTTGTGGTACCTACTTATTGCATCTTAGTAAACTAATACAAGTTATTATATTTTGCTGTACTTCCTTTGAGTCTATTTATATAGATAACTCACAAACATAGATAAGCACCTATAATTTTATATCCAGCTATCTATGTTAACATTGTACAGAAAGTATTTACTAGACATTTAAATATCATTTTGTATTATGATTTTCACCTGATATATGAAAGGGTGTACTGCGAGATCAACTCTAGAACTGTTTGTAAACCACCACTTCTCTGGATTCCTAGCTTGCTACTGAAAATGAACTCTGGCTAAGAAAGTTTTTCTGGAGCTCACTTTTACTTTGTATCATTTACCTTGTTACGATGTCCACCTAATCTCAACCACTTTCTTTCGGTGGACTGGTGAGAATGATACCTCTTAGGTATATCAAGCTTCCAGGCTGGCTGCGTGAATGTGAAACCCACAGAGTGGCTCTGGGTCCTGCTCTTTCTAAGGATCCTTCTAGGACTCCATGCTTTGATTAGTGCTCTGTTATCTTTGTCTTGAAATTCTTAGCAATTTCTGAACAAAGTGTCCTGAATTTTTACTTTGCATAGGGAACCACAAATAACATGGTGGATCCTGTCCAGTTCTATGTCCCAGCATTCACTGTGTTCCACCTACTGTGGAATTCTTTAATTCCACCTTGCTATTGCTTGTTGTTACTGGCTTCTGAGTGTCCCAGGATCAAATGCATCAGACAGTTCTGGACTTGTGACATTTTAGATAGTTTTCTGCCCTAGTATTAGTATCTTCCTTAATTCCTTACTCTAGTCTTCATACTCTTTATTTCATAAAATTCTATCATAGATGAGATTTTTAAATCTAGCTGTCACAATAACACAGGAGACAAAGACATAATGCCTGGTATTAGAATAAAAAAAATGAAAGAAGTAGTGATTGTCCACTATTACTCTCATTCTACTGAGAATGGTTAAAGTTGGAAATTGTCATAGTGGAAGAAGAAAAAGTGTTGTAAATTGGATATGCAAGCTATGTCTGCTAGAATGCTTTTAGCTAAGTACTAGAAAATCAAATTAAAACAGACATATTTACCCACTTTTTCTTACTCACAAATATTTGGCCATTTATTTTCTTACATGATAGGAACATAGAGGTAGGTAGTACCCATTGTTGGTTAATTCAGCAGTTCAAGGTTCCCTGCGAGGAACCCTAGTGCTAGCACTATCAGTATTTCTACTCTGACTTGTTCAGCATGTCAGTGAGTTCCCCTCATGTTTACATGATAGCTGCAGCACTTCCAGGCATCACATGCAGATTCCATGACTTACATTTAGGAAGAGAAAACTTTTCCTCCCATACATGTTATTTTTTTAAATAGTAACCCTTTCCAAAAAGTCCCATGGAGGTTTGCTCAATGTCCATATACCAGAAGTGGGTCACATGCCTATGACTCAAATACTCACAATTATGGTAAATGAAGTCACCATGATTGGCATGGGTCAATCAAATTCTTGTTCTGGATTTTGGGAATTCTTGAAATTTACATGTGTCTATTAGGGAGAGAATTGGGAATAGCAGTTAATTAGGCTACAAAATAGGGAGGTGTTTCCGCCCCTCACTGGCTAGACTGTTTTAGAATTGGCATGATAAATTAGAGCACAGGGTCTTGAAATCATGCAGTAAATAAACACTTGGCAGTATGCAGGATGTCCTTGCTTATTTTGGATGTGTTCTTGTCCTAAGGTAACTTCAAAGCATGGAGTAATGGTTCCTGAAGGACCATCTATCCCAAAGAACCAAGTAACATGTGGATCTGCCTGGGGACACAAGCAGCTAAAATTCTTTGGGGTCATGCAATGTGCATTGAGTCTGGTCAAGACAGGAAGTTGAGCATAAGTTCAGGCAGAGTGTAGTTGACTCAAGACAAAAGAATGAATGAGAGTAGGTCACAGTACAGGATCTGGATAATACCCCCAACTCAGCCAGTGGTTTTTTCATTCTTAGCCTGTGCGAGATATTTTCTTTGCTGCCACAATTTAGCGGTCCCTTCAGTAGTATAACAAGATGATTCTACTGTAGAAATAAAATAAAAATAACAAAGAAAAAACTGGGAATGGTAAGAGCAGGGGGAAACTTCAGGTGTCAGGGATTTCATTTTCTTAACATGCATTTTAATACAAGCGCCGGGATGCACTATGACCCTCTAGTGGCAGTGAAGCAGGATGTTCCTGCTGGCTGACAAAATGTGAGAGTCACAAGACACCTTAATTAAAGTCAGAAGCAAAATTTACAGTCAGGAATTTATGAAAATTGGGTGACAAGAAGCGTCTTTATTTTTCTCTTTGTATCTGGCTCTCATTTTTCATCAAACCCAGGATAGGAACAGAAAATATCAGTAAAAAGAAAAATGTCTAGTTGCCATGCATTCATGACATACTATGATGAATAAATTCCTGCAGTAGATGATAAATACTTTATAGGGGAGTATTCCTAGCCAGTAGTCAGTGAAACAGGTCTAAATATTAGGCCTTTGAGAACATGTCTGCAAATGCTCCCTTTCCTTTTGTGAATATAATAACTACAATACAGAGGGACCTTCTTTTAGGTGGCAGTGGAGGATGACCACAGGTTGAGTGGCAGTTTGTCTTCTGAGCTGGTTCTAATTACTGCACTATATTTTTTTGGATCAACTATCTAACTGAGCAGGCATCATTAAATTTCCTTGAAGTAGAGGACATACCAGAGGAATCATAAGTATTTAAACCTGGGCATAAGATGGTAGCACGGAGAATTTAGACTATGGAGGTGACAGCTGTCATGTTCTGGGATCCTCGCTGAGACTTTACCATAAATCACCCACATGATACCAACTGTCTTCACTTATGATTCTCTGAAAGACAATGTTTAAAATAAGATATTATTATACGTATCAGAGATTATTATCTTTTCTGTTTTTTTTAGTAAACTGATGCTTGTTGCTGACGATTTTTGCCAGTATCAGATATGCCATCTGTAAAAATTTATTTTTAGCTCTCTATCTGATTACATTCTTTTCCTTGTTTATCATCATTTTGTGAGTGCAGTGATTGTATCTTAATCCTGTATTCATTTATTTTTTGTTTCTTAATCCTGTATTCACTTATTGTATACTCCACCTTATTTCAGGAAAGATTTAAGAAAGATAAAGTAACAATTTATGTATTTCAAAACAGTGACATCTCTCTCATTACCTAGGTTGTGATTTTTTTTTAAAAAAGTAAAATCTGTCACATCACTTACCAGAAGTTTTCCAGATTTCTTTTCATTTTCTTTTAGATTTTCCATGCTCTAATTATTGAGTTTGGACTGCTTTATAGAACTGACAGATCAAATATTAACATTTACAAAGGATCAGTCAAAATTCAAAAGTGTCAGAGGTCATAGCTATTCACACATTTTTAAGTAAGAGTCTCTCTAAAACCAGAAAGGACTTCGAAACTTCAAAAATATGAGTGTGTATCGTCTACATAGTCAGAAAGCCAAGAGGAGCTGCCATGTTGGGAATTCTTTGTACATTTCTATTGAGGCTTTTATGACACCATGTTACCCTTGTCTGTTTGTATAGCTGTCTGTTTTCATCGGTCTGTAAGATGGAGAGTCCATATGATATCGATTTGACATTAAAGACATCCAAATCACAGAATCACAGTGTCTGTCATTGAGAGGTTGTTTAATAAGCACATGTTAAATAAATGAAAGTGAGAAGGGAGATCATTTGTCTTTTCTGGCCCCCAGGAGTTTTGCTACAAGGAGACATGTTTTTCTGTGTAGACTCACTGAAGCTATAGGCTGAAATGATGGCAGAAAGTCTTTACCTAGAGTATGTATTTCATGCTGCAATGAAGTCAGGCTTGCAGGGGTGGAGTGGGGGGCTCCTTATCATACTCCATAAGCCAGGCACCTAAGTAGTTACCTCATTGACCTTCTGTCTGAAGAAGATGCTCGATTGGGAGTGGAACTGAGGCTTGGTTGTACCTCATCCACTTCACATCCAGAGCCTCTCAATGTGCCATAATGACCATCAGAGACAGTAGCTCTTTTCTTGAACTCTTTGCTCTGAAGTTTCAATAGCATTTACGTTGCTACTTGAAGTTGTAGTCTCACATTCTGTTCTCATAACTAGAATCCCTGAGATAAAGGGCCTAATTAAATATACATGGATTTTCCTTTTGCCAGAGGACAGCCAAATACCTTTCCTTCACATTTGGTTAAGGACACAAGTATTTCAGTTTAAAAAAGAAATGCATTTTGTTCTAAAATAACACATGGCACCTATGAAATCATGTAAGATGTAATTTAAGAAACACCAGCTCAGTATCATAACAGGATTTCCTTATCGAGCTCTCTCCAGATGCTGCAGCTGTCACTTAGGCCATGCCAGTGTCTGGTGTCATGCCAGTGTGATGCAAGTTGGTTCCACTTGTCACCCTTTCAATTTCCCAGCCAGCCTCAATTTTAAAGGGCATATTAACATTATCATAGCAATCTCAAAGATGTGTTGTGGCTTGACTTTAAGCCCGTTTTGTTTCTAAGTCACAAAGTATAACGAAATACCACTGAGCTAAAAGGGATTTTATTGTCTATATATGACATCTAATGCTCTAATCTCCAACCAAAGAAATTGAAGGATTTTATAAAGGTTGCTCCAAGAGACCCACTGCGGTGTAGCATCAAAGAGAATGAAAGGTGCTTTAGAACACCCTGGATTAAATAACAGGTAGAGGTATGTGTTCCCTTACACGGTTTGCAAAAAGCCATGCCTATCAGGGGAACAGAAATTGTTTCAATGGAAGTCTTAGAAGGTTACAGAACTGTGAGACAAAGTAGGAAACTCTGAAAACATAAATGCACTCCGAATTAAATTATTGAACAGTAAAATACTCTGTCAACTATTAATGGCAAATCTCAAGCTTGCCTAAAATCAGCATCTTCAGATTCCTTCTGTTTGAATGTGTTGCTGCCTTAAAACTTCATTCAACTTAAATTTTGTGATAGAGATGTTTGCTTTAAGATAAATGGAAATCTCAAAGAGACTGTTAGTTGCTAATAATATTATTTAAGTTTTAGTCATAACTAAAAAATAGATACAAAATTTAAATATAAACACTATCAAGGTTTTTCAGTACTTTGGAGAGTACCCTTTTTATCTTCTCTGTGTTATCTTAGATACCCAGAGCTATACTTTCTTTTTCACCCACAAAATGACGGTAATACCCACTTCATTGAATTTTTGTGAGGGCACAGAATAGCTACACCCTTAGCAGGGTGCCAAGAATACAATACATCCACCACAGTCACTGGACTCTCAAACAAGCACGTGAACAAACATACACATACATATACACGTACACATATAACACACTCTTTATGCATATCTGCAACAGGAAAACTTACTTGTAACTGGTTGTGTGGGTCTGGTTAATTTTGAGAGTTAATGTAAACTTATTAAAAAATCACTAGGATTCTGAATTGCATTATGAAGAAACTGTACATCTTTGTCCTGGTGAGAAAACAGGAGAGCTCTGTGTTTTGCCTTGTAACATAATCAAAGTGAAGTTTCAGAGCTGGGATGTCATCAGATCTGTAACTCCCCAGCCCATCATTGGAACAAAATACATCCCCAATCTACAGAGCCCATAATTGCCTATTGCCCTCATGTGGTCTTAGAAGAGTAAATAGCACCACATCTCAAAGGGATGTAACAAGGCAAAGGGAGATTGGAACAGGTTGTGAAAATAATTGTTTACATATTAGAGAGTTAGTGAGGAGCCATTAAATGACTTTTGCACGATCAAGTATGTGTTCTGATCTATGCTTTAGAGAGATGAGTCCCTCAATTGCACCATAAAAGCCCCGGAGTAAGGGGAAATTAGTACCAAAAAAGTATAAAAGTAGTTAGAATACTATTTTGTTGATACATGTTTATTACAACGTCTTTGTAGAAAATTAGTAGAAAGTAGCAGTGAAAGGCTTTGTTCCTAAACCCTGGGTTTGAATCCTGGTTCTTCCCTTACTAGTTGCAGGAACCTGGACAAACTGCCTAATTTCTCTGTGACTGTGACTCAGTTTGTCTTTTTGTTGTTGTTGTTGTGTGTTTGTTTATAAAACATTAGTAACTACATTATGGGATTGTCATAATGACTAAACAAATACATAGACATGAATTTCTTGGAATTTGGCCTGAAGTATTGTACATCTTCTATTATTACCAATCTAATTCTCTTGAGCTCCTTACACATTGTACCTATCCCTTTTCTGTTTGCAGTTTGAGATCCATGTATAAACATATGACAGGGCAGATTAATGAACCTTCTGATTATGAACCATACCAATGCCAATGGCATGAGCTCATTGGTAGCCTACAGGGGAAGTCACCTAACCCCTCTGTGTCTCCACTTGGTAATTCTGGTCTCATGAAATTGTTCGGAGGAACAACTGGCATACTGTATATGAAAGTGCCCAAGAAATAAGACGTGTTCAATTCTCTTTAGTGGAACTCGAATTTCACCTTCATTGTAAAGGAAGAACATGAAAACTTAATACTAAATGTGAGGCAAATGCACTTTTCAAATATGATAATCTTAAACCGAGGGAAGTTATCTTTATTCTGGTTCAGGACTTTGTAGCCAATTTCTCCTGTTAGCTGGGATTTTGCCCGCACAAGCAGCCCTGGACTTGGGTTGCATCTTCGCCAGTTTCATGTTACCTGGGCAGGCTCTCTCAGCGCCCTCCTTTAGAAGCTGTAGAGAATGCCTTCCTTATCATATTTCTAAGGTTATTATGAGGACAAAATGTGGCTTCTTAAAGCTCTAAACATATGTGGGATTTTATCCTTGGGGTCAGTAACTCACCACCAGGGTTCTCGGTCAAGGTAAAAGTGTCTTCCTGCCTTAAGAGAAGAGAATTGCTTGCTTCAGAGTAAAACCAGGGAAGTGGTACCAGGCCTCAGTTGAATTCTTGACCCTTTTCTTTCCCTGTTGTGTGAATATTTTTAGGCAAATAAGTTCATCTCTCACACTTACATAGACCATCTAGAAAAGGGGGATAATAAGGTCTACTTTTGAGAAGTATATGGTGGATTGCTCTCATTCAAGTGTCAAGTTATGAAAGTAATAAATAGCTCAGAGAATTGATTTCCCTGTCATGCCTAATTTTTGGTGCTTTATTTTGTATAGGTTCTTCAGTTCTTCAGATGCAGATGGCCCAAACAGATAGCTCTGTTTAGGAAGTAGTTGAGGGTTTAGTGAAGGCATTTATAGCATTAGAGCATGTGTACCATAAATATCATGAGGGTGGATGTCCACACATATGAATAAGTTGACTCTCAGTGTGTGCGGTTGTCTTGATAAGAATGGACTCCATGTCACACCCAGGCTAGCATTCAAAGTTGTCTTGCCTGGGATAGATTGAAGCTTCTGTAGTGTGAAGGTCTTCATAAACCCAGTTTTTTTATTTTTAACAGTATTTTTTCAACTACCCTGAGTGCTAAAAAGTAAAAAGTAGTTCATATAATGAAAAAGCCCATTTATTTCCTACCCCAATTTCCATTCTGGAAGTTATCAGTCCCTTAATTACATTACTATTCTTTAAAATAATTGTATGATTTCTTAGCTTTTCAGTTTTAAATATTTCCCATCTTGTTCCTACTATTTAATCATTAGAATTTAAGATGTACCTCTCTTTTATCATCTGTCACATCCAAACAAATGTCCCCTTCATCTATCTGTAAAATACAGTTATAACTCACTTTTGGTTAATTCCATATAGACTGTATTTCATCACCAAAAAGATAAAAATTTTGTTGTTTTTGTTGCTAAGCTAAGCAGTGTACTATGAGGTTACTTTCTTTCTTGAAGAATTTTGTATTTTTTCTGCAATTATCCAGCTCTTCTATTTCCTTTTTCTGACACTCCTCTTGTGCTAGTTTCCCACAAAGACGAACCTGTCTAGTAATTCATCAGTCTCAATCTTTCTTGTTCTTAATTATACTGCAGAAACTCTGCTTATCTGGCCTAGTCTGCAACCAAACTGTTGTCCTGGCTCTTCCTTTTGTGTCATTATCGATTCTCTTTACCCTCTTTCTGTATGTGGTCCTTGGTTCTTGGATCCCCTGTCTTCCTCATTCTTGATTTATTCTGGCTCTTCTTGTTGCCGAATATACTCCTCGTGTTCTCTTTCAAGATGTCTGCCTTCCATCTTAAATACCAAAAAGTAATTTGCTTGCAACAACTAGTTTGATCATTTGCAGGCAAATTGGGAAGCAGACCTATATGTCCATGACAGACACAATATCTTTCTTGCAAAAGAATATTGGTCTTATGATAGTGACTAAAGTATTCATTAGAGTCTTCGGATTGTACCCAAAACTGCTCAGTAGGGCAGGCCCTATGTCGAAGATCTGTAACTTAAATTTACTATAATTTCCCTTTATTATCTTAATAGCTGCCATGTGCCAGGTTAGCTGTAATTCATTTTGATTGTTGGAAACAATGTTTAGAATTTTTGTGTGATCATATGTTATAGGTATATTTTAAAAAATATAATGAATAAAATCTAAAACAAGGAAAACACATGAAATATTATTTCTGTGACTGCATCTGTTATGGCAGAACTCCAAACTGAAAACAGCTAACTATTAATAGCTAGAAAAAGAAAGATTTTGTTAAAAAGCAGTAACAGACCTACCGATAATTTAAAAGTTAAAGTTTGGAAAAATGTAAAAATAATTATTACTAACAGCTTTTTATTGTTTCTGGGCCATAAATTTGGGACATTTAAAAAATATGAGAAGCTAAGAATAATGAGTGCATAGCAGCTAACAGTTTGGAATTATCTCTCAAATAGGATAAACAACAGTGTAAAATTTTATTCAAGGATATTACTTACCAAATTGCTATGGTGAATTATAAAAGCACTTTTGTAACAGCCTTCTGAATATAGTATTTACTTTGTGGAGATCTTTTCCTTAGAGTCTGTATAACTGCAAGGGTCAAGCATAGGAAAAGCTCTGAAATAGATTCAGACTGTTTTTTATCAAAGAGATTGCTCTTTCCACTAAGCGAGTCAGCAAAGAATAACTGCTGATGTTCTCACATAGCATGAACCTCCAATAAATTTAATTGAAATAAAAGAATGGAGAGATGGTCACTTTATGCAGTCTCACATCCTGAGACCTTTATTGATGCAGTTTAATAAATATTTATTGAAGACTAACTGGGTATAACCCTGTGCTAAATAATAAGGTTGCCAAGATGGTAAGGAACATCTAACCACTCCCAAGATGCTTGAAATCTAAAGGGGCTGACTAATGTACACAAATAGCTACGAGACACAGTAACCAGAGTAGAGAATGTAGTCAAGTGCTATGAGCCCATAAAGAAGAGACAGTTTAGTTCTGACTAGGGGGTTTCAGAAAAGCTTCAAAGAAGAGATTAATTCTGTGTTTTGAATGATAGAAGGGTAATTCACAAGGGGAAGAAATTAGGAAATATTACAACTTATGTTTATGTTGACTCAGCCTACAATATTTTTACAGAGGTCTTTTATTGATGTTATTCTTATTGTTGTCACTTTACAAATGAGGAACCTGAAAAGTTACTTTCTTAAATTCATAATTGTTGTAAGTGGTTAGGAATGGCACAGTTGAAAATTCCAATCTGATGATGGTTTTAAGTGTAATCCACTGATGATGGCATGGTTGGCAGAGACCTAGAAATGTCAGTCTCACCAAATGTGATTTTGTGTACAGGAGCAGAGTGTTTCTTTGATTCTAAATTACCTCTGCAATGATTCTCTAAGTTATTTGCCACAATGAATATGGATAGTGTACATGAGTGCTTGCTAGTCATCCCCACCACCTGGATGACCCAGAAAAATATTTTAAGAACACATATTCCAGCCCCATCACCACTAAATATCCCTGTCTATTTCATCAGGAAAACTGGGGTTTTAACAGATTGGTATTTTTAATTGCTTCTCAGGTAACTTAAGTTATCAGCTGAAAATGGAACACACAGTTCAAAAGGGGAAAGTATTACATTTTAAAATCATTATCCTTTTCCAATATAAAACTAGAGTACTTCACTTCTATATATAACTAATGTAATCTTTTTTTGTTGTTATTGTTTAACAGGAGACACTGATCTGCAACCACAGATGATGATGACATGATTAAAAATTGGACACATCTGATTACCTAGTCATTTCGGGTAAGAAGGAGCACATATTTTTATGAAGAGCTCCCTCAAGCCCACGGCATTTCTTCATTGGCCTGTCTCTGAGTATTACCAATGCCCTTACAATTCTAATTTTCATGTAAATGCTTTATTTATATAGACATGACTTCCATGATTAAAGGAGAAAAACAATTACAATGACATTTATGCTGTGTGTATTTTTAAAAGCATATTCTCTTTGTTCTGAGTAGCTTGAATGGTTTGCTCACCTCCATATGTTATAGAACCTGTAATAAAAAGAACTGTTGAAGTTATTTGGAATGAGAGGAATTTAGAATAAAAGGTTCTATAATAGTTTATAAATGTCCATATGATTGCATTCACACATGGGATGTAATGAACAAAATAAACTAACAAAGTAGACACGGACCCATAGATAGAAAACAGACTGACAGTTATCACAAAGAGGAGGTTCGTGGGACTTGTTGAAAAAGGTGAAGGAATAAAGCAAAAAACCCCCACTAATCTCATAGACACAGATGACAGAATGGTGATTATTAGAGCAAAAGGGACATGGGAGAAGGTATAAGAGGGTGAAGGCAGGTAAATGGTGATGGAGGAAGACTTGACTTTGTATGGTGAAAACACAATACAATATACAGTTGATGCATTATAGAAATGTACACCTGAAACCTATTTAATTTTATTAGCAAATGTCACACCAATAAATTCAGTGAAAAAGGCAATAGCAAACAACTCACCAATAATAAGGCTCTCTGCCTTGAAATGTAGTAGGCTTGGATTCACCCCTGGATTGGGAACTGGCTCTGCCCATCATAACCCTTGTGTGGCATTACCCGAGTCATTTCTTTCTCTGATTCTCAGTGTCCCATCAGAGCCGTTCGGTTGGTCAAATCAGAAAACATAGATTCCCAAAGCTTCCCAAACTGTTAATGTGCGATTCAAATATGATGATGATGAGACGTTGATAATAATGAGGATAACACAGAGTTCCTTATCATAAAATAAGTAAACTAAGGAAATAAACACATACCAGAATTGTACTTTTTATGAACAATCACAAGCAGTATTTAATCAGAAGTGGTTTAAGAAGGTTTGTACGATAGTTGTTTCACATGCTGCAAGCATGAGAGCAGCAAAAGAGCTCACCGACAGAACTGGAAGAACTGATCTGGGATACATGTTTTAAAATTAAATTTCGTTCTATATTTGAAAAATATCTTGTTTTCCAATAAATTAATATATATATATTGCTTCTGATTTCTAAGACAAGACTTTCTTGTTGATATTTATTTGTATTGAATGATAAATCTATTTGTTTAGAAAAAGAATTTAAAACCACCTGATCACATTTTTAAACTTTATTTTTATTGTTGGCGCTATTACGTTACAGCTGTTCCCATTTTCCCCGCCTTTGCCCACCTCCACTCAGCCCCCACCCCCACCCCTTTCCCTCTGGCCATCACCACACTGTTGTCTGTCTCTGTGGGATGTTCATATGTGCTCTTTGGCTAATCCCTTCACCATCTTTACCCAGTTCCCTGCTCCCTTCCCCTCTGACAGCTGTCAGTCTGTTCCACGTATCCACGCCTCTGCTTCTATTTTGTTCGTCAGTTTATTTTGTCTATTAGATTCCACATATAAGTTGACATCATGTATGTCTTTCTCCAGTTGTGTTTTCATTGAGAGGACAGGGTTCACACATTCCTGACTATGGTGGAAGACAGACATTTGTTCAAATCCCATCTTTGTCACTATTCTTTGTGATTTGGCAAATTATGTTAAATGCCACAGCCTTAAGTTTATCATTCATACTAACTAAAGTAGCAAGTTTATTAGGATTATTAACCAGTGAATATAGGAAAATAACTCCTCACAGCTCATGGTCTATAATAATTACTCAAACAAGCATTCAATCCTGCCTTTCCTTCTGCTGCATCAGTTCTCAAATTTACACATATTAACTATCATGCTGGCCTTAGGTAGTCTTTACTGGTGCACAATCCTGTGAGAAGATTATTCTGCACTCCCCAAATACATGTTAACGTCTTAAACCCAAATACCTCAGAATGTGTGATCTAATTTGGAGGCAAGATCTTTATAGAGGTAATTAAATTAAAATGAGGTCATTAGGGTATGTCTTAGCCCGTATGACTGATGGCTTTATAAGAAGAAATTTGCACACAGACAGGGAATACGATTTGAAGACACAGGGAGAAGATAACCACCTATAAAGCCAAGGTAAAAGCCAGGACCAATTCTTTCCTCAAAGTCCCCAAAAGAAACCAACCCACTGGGACCCTGGTCTCAAGATTTCTACCCTCCAGAACTGTGGGAAAATAAATTGTGCTGTTTCAGCCACACAGTCTATGGCACTTTGTTACGGCAACCCTGGCCAACTAATACACCTGCAAATGGGTACATTTAAAGTTAGTGTTGGGGATATTAAGTTTTGCAAAGCCTAGCCCAGAGGTTGTTGCAGGCTCTGCACTCATCTATCTCCTCCTTTACCCCTGCACTGCCACAGCCTGAGGGACAAGGTACTTTAGGTCCACACAACAGCAGGGAAGTGCTAGAGAACTGTCATTCCCTGGGGCAATAGATGTGTAGGCAACACAAAAGGAGGTGGTCTTCTGCTCACAGAGAAGCTGCATCTGGATATTAAGAGCTGCAATGCTTTACTCAAGACATTCCCCGCCCCCCTTACTGCTGGTCACGGTGATTAGTCAAAGGGATTGGGCATCATCCAAGCTCACACGATGGGTCAAAGTGGTGTTGCATGTGAAGAGCTTTTACTTCTCTGGTTGTGAAGTTGTGGGGATCTGGCCCAAGTCAGACTTTCTAGTTGACCTTTCCAC
>PVKM010004872.1:0-50224 GCA_004027735.1 Carollia perspicillata | reverse complement strand
TGTCTTAACAGTAAATGTATTAATATGTCAGTTGACTTTAAAACATTTCTTTGGATATAGGAAATTTTTTAAACAAGAGAAGATATTTTGATCATAAACATGTATGTAGAATTTTTGACAAAACAAAATATTGTATTAAAAGTGTCATTTCATTTTCAGAAGTCACATACATGCAAGCTATAATTATCAGTATGTTATAAAAACTTAAAATTATGTATAAATAAAAATTAAATTTTATAGTAACTGGTAAAAATTAAACCTTTTTCAAGATGTACTTAAGCTGTAAAGAGAGGAAGGAATAACTTAATGAAAAAATGGTCTACAATTTCTGAATGGAAGAACTAGAGCTCAGAAATTTAATAAAGGCAATGTTATGTTTCAGAGTAAATATACATATATTTATACAATATATACATTTATTATATATTATATATAATAAAAATAAGAGTGGAAATAAAATTTAAAACAAGAAATCAATAGAGAATATCAAAGAAATCAAGAACTGTTTTTCTATAAATGTCAACACAATTGATAAGCTTCTAACCAGGCTTATAAATAAAAAACAGAAACACAACACAGTACTGATATCAGAAATGAAAGAAAGACATTGCTGGAGATTTGTGGACATTAAGGTAACAATAAAGAAATACTTTGAAAAATTCAATGGCCACAGATTTGATAACGTGGATGAAATATACCAATTCCTTGAAAGACACAATTACCCAAAACTCACACAAGAAAAATAGACTATCTGAATATGTCTATACTTATTAAAGAAATTGGAACAATAATTCTAAAACAGGAAGCAGCTGTCCCAGATTGGTTCACTTGCGAATTCTACCAAACATTTAAGGGAGAAATTATAACAATTCTTTACAATTTCCTTCAGAAAATAAAAGCAGAAAAAGTAGTTCTAACTTGTCTATGAAGTCAGCATTACCTTATTAAAGCCAGACAAAGACATTACAAGAAAATTATCTACTAGCATTTCTCATGAATACACATATAAAAATCCTCAGTAAAATAGTAGTAAATTGAATTTACAATATATAAAAATAATTATACAACATAACCAAGTGAGGTTTATCTCAGATATACAAGGCTGGCAACATCCAAAAATCAACTACAACTTTAATTGAAAATTTTAAAAATTATAAAGGGGGATGGGGCAGGGGAGAGCAATACGGAAAAGGATGGGACAGCTGTAACTGAACAACAATAATAGAAAAAACTATTAATCTAATCCATTAGAGCAACAGGCTTAAAATATCACATAATCATATTAACAGACCAGGAAAAGAGATATGACAAAATCCAACACCCATCATAATAAAAATTCTCAGTAAACTAGGAATAAATGGAAATTTCATCAATTTGATGAAGATTATTAAAAACCTTCAGTTAATATCATACTTAATGTAAAAAACTTGAAGCTTTTTCAATAAGATCAGATACAAGGCAAGGATTTTCCCTCTTACCATTCCTTTTCATCATTGTACTTGAAATACTATGTATTTTAGTAAGATAAGAAAAGGGAATAAAAGTTTTATAGAGTGCAAATGAAGAAATATCAGTATAATTGTCTTCTTTTACAGATGACATTACCATGTACACAGAAAAATTAAAAATTTGACAAAAGTAAAATCTTAGACCCAATATAGCATTATAAAAAGTTTTCAGGATACAAGATTAATATACAAAAATCAATCACTTTCATCAGTACCAGCAATGAATAAGTAAATTTTGAAATTAAAAACACAAAACCATATATATTCACATCACAGAAAAATGAAAAACTTAGGTATAATCTAACAAAACATGTTCAAGATCTATATGAGGAATACTACCAAACTCTGATAAATAAAATCAAAGACCAGCTATATAAATGGGGAGTTTATTCCATGTTCATAAATAGGAAGCCTTAGTATCACCAAGAAGTCAATTCTTCCCAACTTGATTTAATGCAATCCCAATCTAAATTCCAGAAAGTTCTATTGTGGGTATTAACAAACTGATCGTAAAATTGATAGGGCAAGGCAAAAAATCAAGAATAGCCAACACAAACTGATAGACATCAAATTACTGACACCACCTGATTTTGAGACTTGTTATAAAGCTACAGTAACCAAAATAGTGTAATTTGGCAAAGAAATATACTGATATCAATGGACTAGAATAGAGAATATACAGATATGATCCCATACATGTAGTCAACTGATCTTTGACCAAGGAGTCAAGACACTACAATGGAGTAAAGAGATTTTCTTTCACTGATACTGGGACAACTGGACATCGACATGCAAAAAAATTACAGGCCTTACACCCTCCACAAAAATAACTCAAAATGGGTCATAGATCTAAATATGGAATGCAAAACTAAAACTTTTAGAAGACAATGTAAGAGAAAACTTAGATGACCTGGGTATGAAAATGACAAATTAAATACAACACCAAAAATATGATTCATAAAAATATAATTACCATGCTAAGCTTCATTAAAATTAAATAATTCTGTTCCATAAAGGTCATTATCAAGAGAATGAAAAGACAGGCCACAGACTGGGAGAAAATATTTCCAAAAGATAGATTTTATAAAGGACTATATTAAGCAAAACACACAAAGAATGAAAAACTTAAAAATTAAAAAAAAATGTAATAAAAACTGGGGCAAAGACCTTAAAATATACCTCACCAAAAAAAGAAAAAATATACAGATGGTAAATAAGTATATAAAAATGCTTCATATCATATGTCATCAGGGAAGTACAAACTACAACCACAATGAGGCAACACTATGCATGCATTAGATTGGACCTGAACTGACAACACCAAATGCTGGTGAGCACATGCAGCAATAGGAATACTCATATATTGCTACAGGAGATGTAAAATGGCACAGCCACTCTGAAGACAGTTTAACAATTATTAAAAAACTAAAGATGCTGTTTCCATACAATTTCACAATGGTATTCTCTAATATTTGCCTAAAGGAGATGAAAATGTGTCTATACAAAACCTTGTACACTTACGCTTATAGATGCTTTATTCATTATTCCCAAAATTTGGAAGCAACCAAGTTTTCCTTCAGTAGGTGAATTAATAAACAAACAGTGGTCCACTTAGACAAGGACATATTATCCAGGGCTAAAAAGACATGCACCATCAAGTCATGAAAAGACATGAAGGAAACTTAAATGCATATTACTAGGTGAAAGAAGTCAATTGTCAAATTGTACTATAAGGCCATGGTAATCAAAACATCATGGTACTGGCATAAAAACAGAACATAATTCAATGGAACAGAATAGAGAATTCGGAAATAAACCCACACATTTACAGTCGATTAGTATTTGACAGAGGAAGCAAGCACATACAACGGGCTAAAGGTAGCTTATTCAATAAATGGTGTTGGGGAAAATGGACAGATATATACAGAAAAATGAAACTAGACCATCTCCTTACTCCACACACAAGAATAAATTTAAAATGGATTAAAGACTTGAATGTTAGACCCGAAACAATAAAAATCCCAGAAGAAAACTTAGGTAGCAAAATTTTGGACATAGCTTATTGTAATTTCTTATCAGATATATCTCCCCAGGCAATGGAAACAAAAGAAAAAGTAAGCAAATGGGACTACATCAAACTAAAAAGTTTTGCACAGCAAAGGAAATCATCAACAAAATAAAAAGACAACCTAGAGAATGGGAGAATATCTTCATCAATACATCTGAGCCACATGAGCCTGGGCAACACTTGATAAACGGTTAATATCCAAAGTTTACAAAGTACTTACAAAACTTAACACCAAAAAAACAAAAAAACAAAATACCCCATCAGAAATGGGCAAAGGACTCTAGCAGACACTTCTCTAAAGAGGACATACACATGACCAATAGACATGTGAAAAGATGTTCAACATCACTTCTCATCAGAAAGATTCAAATTAAAACCACAATGAGATAACATCTCACACTTATCAGGATGATTATCATCAAAAATCAATAAACAGTAAGTGCTGGTGAGGATGTGGAGAAAGGAGATCCTTTTTGTATTGTTTGTGAAAATGAAGATTGGTGCGATCATCGTGGAAAGCAGTATGGAGATACCTCAAAAAATTAAAAATGGATCTGCCTTTTGACCCAGCAGTCCCACTTCTGGGAAATATCCAAAGGAATCCGAAACACTAATTCAAAATAACATAAGCACCCCTATGTTCATTGCAGTATTATCTACAATCACCAAGATGTGGAAGCAGCCCAAGTGTCCATCAATAAATGAGTGGACAAAACAACTATGGGACATTTACACAATGGAATACTACTCAGCGATAAAAATGAAGAAAGTTTTACCCTTTGTGACAGCATGGATGGACCTGGAGAGCATTATGCTAAGTGAAATAAGCCAGTCAGAGAAAGGCAAATACCATATCCTTTCACTCACATGTGGAATCTAATGAACAGAGATAGAGCGGGATGACAGCTGGGGCAGTATGGGGAAGTTGGGTGGTGGAGAGATTGAGCAAAAAGGAAAAATGACTCATAGACAAGACTCATGGACAAGAGTTTGCAGGGTGTTGTATAATGGTACTAAAAAATAATGTAAAAATATAATAAAGATTAAAAGTAACCAAAAGACAAAAAGGAAAAAGAAAAGAAAATGCTACATAAAATTACAACCATATTCCATTCTCGAGAAGGTTAAACTATAGAGAGAGAAAACAATCAGTGGTTGCCAGGGTTTGGGGCTGGTGAAGGAATGAATAGACAGAACAGAGAGAATATTTAGGGAACTGAAAATACTCTGTATGATATCATAATAATGAATATATTTTATTATATATTTGTCTAAATCCCAAGGTACATAGAGGATCTCTGTGTCTTCCCATCAATTTTGCTATGAATTAATAACATTTAAAAATGTAATAATTTAAAAAAAAACAGACAGTCCATACAATTGGAGTAAGTCATATATCTGATAAGGGACTTGTATCCAGAATACATAAACAATGCCTACTACTCAGCAATAATAAGACACACATTCCAATTTAGGAAATGGGGAAGAAACTCAAATCCACATTTCTCAAATAAAAAAGGGTATAAATAGCCAATAGGCACTTAAAAGCTGAGCAAATCTAGTGCGACTTGCTAGGCATGTGAGTATGTAAATTAATTAACTCGTCCAAGTCTTAATTACTGCATCTGTAAAATCAAAGAACAATTATTGTAATAGAATTATAGTTGAAGTGCTTGCTAAATATGATACTTTATTTTGAATAAGTCTCTATTACAAGAACTACATATGTAGTAAATATTCTTTATTTCCTTTTACAGGCAGTGCTTTTACTAGCACATATTGGAAACAGATTAGACGTTCATAAAATACAGCTTGTTCTCACTGGAGTTTAATATAGACTAAACACATGCAAATGAAACAACACCTATTTTTGAGTTCCCTAAAATTAGTTTTATAGATATGTTGCTATTAATTTTTATAATATTCCATAATTTGGGTTATCTTTGATTACACGTTTTGTTTCCTCACTTACTTGGGGTCTATACATTATTTATCCCTATCACCAATTATAATCACAGACACAGTGCTTAATTTGCTGTAATGATCATCAGTACGGGCAGAGATAAAGCTGCTTAAATCAAGACTGAAGTGGAACATAGTATGTGGTTGGATTCTCTACTTTCTAAAAAGGAATAAAAGTCTAGGTTTAAATATTAGCTTCAGAAGTACTGTTTACCCCTAATCAAAAATGTATGGAAACTATCTTCCCCCAAAATAAAAACAAATAAACTGAGGGAAGCAGATTATGTGTGTATTATTTGCAGAGTCAGTGTAGTAAAAACAAAGACCATGCTAGCTAGAAATTATATAGTGTTCATTATATGTCAGGTGCTGCTATGTGGCTCCTACACATGTTAACTCATTTAAAAATCCTAAATATATATTTATTTTTACCCACATTTGTACCATTAGCATTGTAGGTTTGTAGGCAGTTCTTTGTCCCTTATTTTATACTGGTAATCAGGTTCTCAATTATTGGAATACATACTTTTAAAATGCTTAAAATTGGATGAATTCTGTACTGATAAAATTAGTAAGGCCACTGTGGCAGATATTACTGTTTGTCTCATATACACAGGGTCAGGCACAAATAATGCCCCTGTTTTATTACAAAATCTTTTATTATAAAACCATAAGCATGTTATTTTGTAACACAACAATATTACACTCAAGCACACTATGTGACATTTTAGGTGAAATGTTCAAATTAAAACTATAAATTATGATGCCCATATTATCACCCTTCTGGCTACACTCATGCAGAGCCTGTATTTTCTCTCTTTTTTCCATAGAAATAAAAGTTATAAAATTATCTAAGCTCATAGTCACCCGGGCAAAAGTCCTATATTCCTTAACTTTTCCTACAGTTATACATGGCCATACTACCGAGTTTTAGCATTTAAGCAAAAGTAGAGTGTAGAACTGTTGCTGCTGTAACAAACTACCACAATCTCAGCGGCTTAAAACAATATGACTTTAATATTTTGCAGTTCTAGAGGTCAGAAGTCTACAATGGGTCTCCCTGGGGTAAAATCAAGGTATCTATAGGGCCATGTTTCTTCTAGACGCTCTGAGAGAAAAATCTGTTTCCTTGCCTGTCTTAACTGGTAGAGGTCTCCTGCATTCCGTGGTTCATGGCTTCTTTCTTCATCTTCAAAGCCAGCAGCATAAAATCTTCAAATGTCTTTCCAACTCTGGCATTGCATCTTCTGCCTCCTTTTTTCACTTCTAGGGACTCTTGTGATTACATTGGACCTGTATAGATAAGCAGGATAAATTCTTCAAAACAAGGTCTGTGGATTAGCAACCTAAATTCTGCTGTAAACTTAATTCTCCCTTGTTACAAAACAACAAATTCAATTTCCAGTGGCATCTTTGTAGTCCATTATTCTGCCTATCACAGAAACATTCACCATTATGCCCTTTAAAGGAATTGGATATTTTTGCTTCATATTTATAATGCAAATGTTGATGTTTAGAACTAGACTATGATGTTAATTTGGGAATGAGGACATTATGGTAAAGCTCAATACAGCAGCAATAATAATCACAGTGCAATTGACTATTTGCAATAGTCAGTTGCAAATAATGCTACAAATATACTCACCTTATAATATGACTTTACAATTCCTCCCATCAAGAGATAGAATCTCCACTCCTTGAATATGGGATGAAGTAGTTCTTCATTTTGGCCAGTGTGGCAGCAGCAAACAGGTTGCAGTCCTAGGTCTAGATAAAAGTTTGTACACTTGAACTTGCCCTTTCTTGTTATTCTTAGTACCCATGTCACCACTGTCACAGGAAGAATCTCCGGCTAGCTCACTGCAGAATGACAAAATACATCGATAGAAGGCCCAGTCAACCCCCGGCTTCCTCAATGAGTTCATGATGAACAAGTCAGCCCCAGGGTCTGGTGGGCCTACCAACAAACCACAGACTTATGGGGAAGCCCCACCTAGAGACTAGCCACACACATCCCAAACCAGCCCAAATTGCTAATCTGAAGAATTGTGAACAATGGAAATGATTAATATATTAAAACACTAGTTTTGGGATAGCTTTTACATAGCTATGTGTATTAACATGCTTAATTCTCACAACAACCCTCGGAGATATTTAATAGTACTTTGATTGTACAGTTGTAAAAATGAAGCACGGAGATGGAGTTATATGTCCTGGGTCATGCAGATAGTAAGCGGTGAAGTAAGAATTGAACATAAGCAGTATTGCATCAGATACCATCTTCTCAACTGTCACATTCTACTGCCTTCTGATAGAAGAACCCAAAGGTACAACATTGTGGGGAGTCCAGGACTACCTATTACAATTTTGTTTCAGTAAGTTTTAGTGTGGGTATTCTGCACCAGTAACAGCCAAACCTAAAGGGAACTAATGAAGAGTTTGGTACCTGGATTATTGTGCTAAAAATAACAGAACCTAAGCTAAAGGAGGCCATAGTACTAGATAAAATGAAATTTTCAAAATGTAGGCAGGCATTCATTAGCTATTTCTACATGCTTAACAGAGAGTGTTACTGAGACTAGATTTACCAGCCACAAAAATAGAGTTGAAAAAGATTACTACCCTCCTTATGAAAGCATTCTAGACCTGCAGTGGGCAATTTTCACTGATTGAAAGTCCAATTATTTGGGGACTCAGAGGACTGATGAAAGAAATGTGTTGTTACGCCAAACCAAAGCCGTTACTGATGGTGGCTCCCAAACATAGACTTCAAAGTGGTAAGACTGTCTCTCCAAGCCAATTTCAAACTCATTTTAGTCTCTGTAGCAAAAAACAAACAAACAAAAAAAACTTAGTTTGTTCTTTTTCCACCCAAATCTTGTTGCAGATATCCTCAAAGTAGTTAAATTAATATAAATTAACAATATCTTTGGCTTCAACTTTTGCAAATAGAAAGTCCTAGCACAAAAAAATCAGTGAAAAAACTATCAAGTTTTGAGGGAAATTATACTGTCAAAACTACAAGCCTTGTCTGAAAATGCCTATAATTGCTTACACAATCAAGAAGCAGCAAGCCCACTCACAGGTAAGAAGGAAATTCAGTAGGGAAGCAGACACCATCATGAGGGTTGCACTTGCCACTGTGGAGCTCAGATGATGGAGCCTATAGGAAATGATCTCCTGTCATAGAAGGAAGCCTTTTCTAGTTTTTCCCTTTAGGTTGTGACTGCTGTGTATTCTTTCCACCCTTCATTTTTTGTTTCATTGTATTTGTTCTGCCTCTACACTTGAGTCATAGGAACAGGAATATTTGGAAGATTTTAAATTGTGGTATAGTTTATAGGCTATTAGAATATAAGGACCTATATCTAGCATATCCCTGAGAAGCCTTTGCCTGTGAGATGAAAGAAAACTTGAATAGGACTCTGGGATGCCTTCCATGGGGAGCTATACTACACTTTAAATGTGGTAAGAAAGATCTTCATAGACATTTTAGTGTGGAGAATAAACTATTCCATAAGATTAATTTACTTCTTTCTAAGTAATAGGACATGGCCCATTCAGATCAATTATTTGAAATTTTGCATTTTCTCTTTTAACTATATGTGGTCATGTGGCATCATTGGCTAATAAGACGTAAAAAGAAAAAGTATGTGCAATTTCCAGGTAGTTCCTTTAAGTGGCAGGGGCTATATCCTTCTCTTTTGTACTTCTACCTCCTACTGGCTGGAGAACAAATTGCTAGAGCTTGGGAGTGTCCTCTTAGACTATAAATTGATCTTTGACCTGCAGGCTGTGCGGGGTAGGGCAACAAGTTATTATGAAACTTGTGTCCTGGGCACCATAGGTGCCACAATACTCAAGAATTCCCCATCCCACTTCTACTTTTAAATTACTAATTTTGTCACTCACAGACAAATTTAACCCTAATTAATCACAAAGATTCATTTCTTCTGAAATTGTCACATGCATAAAGACACATACACACACACTATCTCCATAAATTCCAGTAAGTGTCCTCAATTTGATACAAATTAACGAATACCTACTTTTTAAATCTCTTATGTCCTTTCCCAGTACTGCAAGAGAGAGAGAAGATAAAACATATGGAGCTATAACAACTTTAAGTCATTTCAATGACAGAATAACTAACTATAAAACCACTAAAATCTATTCAAGTATTTATTAAGTCAAAAATATTTACTGGACCCTGGCTGGTGTAGTTCAGTGGATTGAGTGCTGGCCTGAGAATCAAAGGGTCATTGGTTCAATTCCCACTCAGGGTTCGATTCCCAGTTGCAGTCCAGGTCCCCAGTTGGGGGCATGTGAGAGGCAATCACACATTGATGTTTCTCTTCCTCTCTTTCTCCTTCACTTTCCCTCTGTCTAAAAATAAATTTAAAAAATATTTTTAAAAATCATGTTTAAAAAATGTATTTATTGAATACCTACTTTTATGTCACAGGGATAATAAGTACTATAAATGTAGATAACAGTGAAAAAAGCATTAAAAATGTCTGCCCTTATAAAACATTCATTATAGTGAGAAAAAAAGATATGATAAATACTCCATTTCAAGGACCCTCATTCTATTTGCCAAGAACGGGTATAAAGGACATGTGGATAAAGCTAAACAGGGGTAGGATCAAGGATAGGAGTAGGGGATGGGTGGTGCACGGGGAAGTATTGGGGGAAAAAGAGACAACTGTGCCTGAACAACAATAAAAAAAATAGAAATGTGTTTTTAAAACTTCCAAAAAATAGTATGTATTAATATCTCTGAAACCATAATATACATTTCATCAATGACGTGACATTGATTGGCAGAATTTGTACAAAGTATCACAAAATAAATTTAGCTTACAATTTAGAATATTTTTGAGTTACTAAGCTAAGGTAATTAAAAATATAATAGTAATAATAATAATAATTAATAATAATAACAACAGGGTCAAGGCTGCAGTGTAGGTAATGCAGTTGGTGCTTGCATCCTCCCATAACCACATCAAAAATACAAAAACTATAGAACAACCATCATTCATAACCACCTGAAATCTAGCTGAACCAAAATACTACTACTAAGAATTAAAAATATATATCAAGAATATCAGGAGGGGTAGAAATGCAGAACAGGCTGGTTCTACATCCATGTGTGAAAGGTAAAAATCAGGAGAGATACCTTGGCTGCAGAGGTCCCCCCTGAGGATCGACGTCCCCTAGCCAGTGCTTCCAGTGCTAGGAAGAGAAGGCCCCATAACTTCCTCATGTAAAAATCAGCAGGGATTGTGGCTGAATGAGACGGAAGGCTACTGGATTCCCAGGAATTTTCCCTTAAAGGGCCCACACATGTACTCACCTTGACTCACTCCTTCTAAGATCCAGTCCTGAGGCAACAGCTCCAAAGGCACTAGGAACATGTATGGAGGAACTGAACAATTGTCTGACATCAGGGTGAGAGCTGAAGGGGCAGGTTTCTCTCACACAGAAATGCTGGCAGAGGCCATTGTTCTTTTGATGAGTCCTTCCCCCACAGAGCTGGCAGGATGGTACCATATCTGGTCTCCATCAACGTGGCTATCACTGTTCATTCCACTGTGATGATTCCCTGAGATCCTTACCCCACTAACTTGCAGACCCACCCATGCTATTTCTAGTGGCTTCTCCATACAAATGCCCTGTTTGGGCTCACATTTCAGATTTTCCTAAAATCTCTCAAACAAGCAGCATCTGGCCTCAGAACTCCCCATACCTTTCACTAAGTAGCCTCAGTCCCATCACTAGTGGCAGCCAGCCTTGGTTCACAGCTTGTCTCCCTTGGGCCCAAACAAGTAGTAGGTATCTTCAGATTTCTTTGTAGTTCACGTTGGGTGGCCCCAGGCAGAACATAGCTGCTATATACTTTTGGCCTTACCTTCAGGGAGGCCCCAGAGACAGCACACCCAGTGGACAGCTTCAGACCACATTGAAACACCACTTAACTACCTCCCCATGTGACACACTCACTGGGAGGACTCAGCAGGCACCAATGCCCCACTGAAGTAAGTCCTGCTCTGTGGGTGGGCCTCTGCACAGCTGATTCTCCATAGAGGTTGCAGGCAGTCCTTGCAGCTGATCGGCCTGGGAGTTAATCCTTTCAACTGATATGTCAACAGCAATCAAGGCTCGACTAAAACAGGAGGGTACACACAGCCCACATGGGGTGGGGTGCACCTGGAATGCCCAGCTCAGATGAATGGGGAGGCTGTGCTACTCGACCCTACAGGACGCTTACTACATTAGGCCACTCAACCAAGCCTGGCAAACATAGCAACTCAACCTAGTGCATAGAAATGAACACAGGGAGGCGGCCAAAATTAGGAGACAGAGAAACATGTCCCAGATAAAAGAATAGAAGAAAACTCCGGAAAAAGAACTAACAAAATGGAGACAAAAAAATCTACTAGAGACAGAGTGCAAAACGTTGGTTATAAGGATGCTCAATGGACTTACAGAAAAAGTGGATGAATTTAGAGAGAAGTTCAAGAGCATAAACTAGCACACAGAAACCATAAAAAAGAACCAGTCAAAAATGAAGGATACACTAACTGAAATTAAGAATAATTGAAAGGGAATCAACAATAGAGTAGATGAAGCCAAGAATCAAAAAGCATTTGGAAGCAAAAAATGCCCAATCACAATCACAGAAAGAAGAAGAATCCAAAAAAATGAGTATTGTGTAAGAAGCCACAGAAATAAATGCAAGCATATCAATATTCACAACATGGAATGCTGGAAGGATAAGAGAGAGATTAAGAAACTGAAAACCTATTTTAAAAATAATGACAGAAAACTTTCCTAATCTGGTAAAGGAAATAGACATATAAATCCAGGAAATACAGAGAGTTCCAAACAAAATGAACTCAAAGATGCCCACACAAACACACATCATAATTAAAATGCAAAATGTTAAAGACAAAGAGAGACTCTTAAGAGCAGCATGATTTAAAAAAATAAAAAACAATTAGTTAACTATAAGGGAGTTCCCATAAGATTATCAGCCAATTTCTCAATAGAAACTTTGTAGGCCAGAAGAGATTGACAAGAAATATGCAAAACAATAAAAAATAAGGACCTACAACCAAGATTACCCTACCTAGAATAGTTATCATTTAAATTCAAAGGACATATTAAGGGCTTCCCAGAAAAGAAAAAGCTAAAGGAGTTCACCATGACCAAACTAGGATTATATGACATTTTAAAGGGTCCTCTTAAAGGAGAAGAAAGAAGAAAAAGAAGGAGGAGAAGAAGGACAAGAACAAGGAGGAGGAGGAGGGAGAGGAGGAAGAGAAGGAACAGAAGGAACAGAAGGAGAAGGAGGAGAAGGAAAGGAGTAAAAGGAAAAGGAATAGAAAAAGAAGAAAGAGGAGGGGGAGAAGAAGAAGAGATTAAAATATGAACAAAATAGCAATAAATACATATCTATCAATAATTGAACCTAAAATAAAAACAAACAAAATAATGAGTAAGCAGAAAAGTGTTGGGAACCGTTCTGCCTGATTTCAGGAGTTGTAACCACCCCCCCGTAGCTAAGGCTGAGTGAGTGACCTCCAGACTGTGACCCACTGAGGAAACAAAGCTTATCTCCCTGGCAAGAGTGCTGCTTCTGCCATCTCTGGCCTCCAATGCTTGGTCGGATAGTCAGAGACTAAGGTTATGACCCCCCTAAGTCAGACATGATCACTTGGGAGGACTTCAAGGAAGGACTCGGGGGGGGGCTGCAAAGAGGGCGTAAAGGACCCTCACCCCCTGGCTATTTTGACATAGCCTGAGTCCCCGTTCCACCTGCGAGAAGCACTTCCTGGATGTAATCCACTGAAGCCTGAATCAATGATGGGGAGGGGGTGCAGCCCTCTGCCAGTTACAGTGGGTTCCGGGGGTACTCAGGCATAAGAAAGAATTCATAAAGTCCTATGAAGCCTGCTTTGCTAAGAGTGATTTCATTCATTTGATAAGGGTCTGGGCAGGAAATGAGTATGTCTCCTAAAGTTTTTTGCAACCCCCTTACCTGACAGACACTGACTCAGATTAAGCCCTCAGATTTCTTTGACATGTTATCTGTTGTTTGATCCTTGCCACCTGACATTGATTGATGAGCTTTACCTGTATCCCTGTGTGTTGTGATCCTAATAAATACCATTGAGTAAGTGGACTCCTGGGCCTTCTCCTTTGAGAGATTGACCACCTTTCTACCCAAGCAGATCGTGTCTTGGTAGCCTTATTTTCATCCGTGGTGGATGGGGGTGCTCTGCAGGTGGAGCCCCCCATAGAAAAGAAATAGACTGATAGATGCAGAGAACATTTTGCCAGTTGCCAGATGGGAGGGAGTTTGGGGGATGGGCGAAATAGGTGAAGGGACTAAGAAGTACAAATTGGTAGTTATAAAACAGTCATGGGGAATATAAAGTAGAGCATAGGGAACATAGTCAATAATATTTTAATAACTGTGTATGGTGTCAGATGGATATGAGATTTATAGGGATGATCACTTAGTAAATTATATAATGTTTAATCTCTGAAGTGTACACCTGAAACTAATATAATGTTGTATATCAACTGTAATGGAAAAATAGAGAATAATTTGAAAACATGACAATAAAAAATATAAAAGACAAAAGATTTAAACAAAGACTCCATACACTGTCCAATAATCACATAATAATTTTCTGTGATATGTGTATAGGGTAAAACAAATTTAGGTTTACAGTTGTGAGGACACAAAATATGGAATGTATTCTTCTATTATTATTTGTAAATTATTGCATTATTTTTCATATGAACAGTTGTAAATCTACTTTTGGCATTCTGGTGGTATTAAGTTCTAACAAGAAAATACATAGCAGGGAAGAATCTATTAAATTTTGAGCAAAAGGTATTGAAATTTTATGTGGGATGGCAACAGAGCCTCCTGATGATGTAGTGTTATTGTATACTTTTAATGAAGTGAGAGAGGAAACCATGAAGATCTCTGAGAGATGGTCACCTAAAGCTGAAGGCACAACAATCACAAAGAATCTGATTTGTTACCATGCCTTACTTTCTCAGAAAAATACACACATGTACACATAAACTCACACAAAAATAGTAGTGACAAGTGTGCCTCAAACAGAAAGAATAAAAGAAACAGAAAAGTAATGGAAGGCCAGTTCTTTTAGGGCCTTATAAATCAGAGTAATAATTTTGTCTGAGTCCTCTGTTTCCTCAGCTAGTCATTTCATATTTATCTTAAAATATTCATGATGTGAACAGTGTCACTGAGAAAGGTATCCAAGAATTTAAAAGGTTCTAGTCACTGATTAGTATTAGGGATAGAGAAGAACATTTTTCTCTACTTCGGTCCCACTGGAACATGCAAAGATTGAATCTTCACATAATTCAGATATCACATTGTGATCTTAGGAAATTTCAGAAAGCCCTAAGGCCTAATAATGTAATTAATAATAAACCCTGAATAGCCTAAGCAAATATATTCACTGGAATCTATTGTCAGGAAAATGGGGAAAGCATACATAGATATATTGACACACAGGGAATGCAATTAACAGTTATACAAACATGCAGTCTCACACTCGGTCTCTGGTTTGACTTTAACATTCAACTTCCTACTACAATATTTGAATCAATGTGGCCATGATTAAACTTAAATTTGATCCATATATTATTCTTCACACATTGCCTTTCCACTGGCCTTTTAAGACAATACAGAAAATTCAAGAGTCTATGACTTCAGTATTAGAAAGTCAAGAAGTAAGCCTACCCCTCTAGTTACTTGAGTAGATTAACAAGAAAAGGAATTTCACTAAGAAATCTTAGATAATGTATTCTCTTTTACCAAGGCTATGTTTAAGGTATTTCTAATGTCATATTGCTATTTTCTTCACATTAGTCAGGAATTAATTTAACAACAAACTCTGACCCCAAAATATATTTTCATTGATATGTTCTTCTCAAATCTGATAAACAATGAAGTTGAGACAGACTCAAGGGTACAATAAATAGACTGACAGCTGTCAGAATGGAAGAAGTTGGGGACTGGGTGCGAAGGGCAAAAGGACTAAGCAAAGAAAAAAAAAGAAAGACATAAGAACACAAACAATAATATGGTGATTACCAGAGGGAAGGTGGGAATGGGAGGAAGTAGAAAAGAGTAAAAGGGGGATGAATGGTGATGGGAGGAGATGTAACTTGGAGTAGTAAACACAATACACCATACAGATGATGTAGTGTAGAATCGTATACCTGAAACTTATGTAATTTTATTAATCAATGCCACCCCAGTAAATTCAATTTAAAAATGTAATAACTAAATAAATAAAGGAAGGCCTTTTCCTAAGAGGGAGAGGCCAGTCTATAAGAGATTCAGACTCTAGTTGACTTTTATTTTTCTTTAATATGGTATTTAAGTTTCATTCCAAGCAAAGTCAGAAAAACTCTATGACATCCTTTAGATTATATGTATAGTTTAGTTTATACAGTATAAATCCAATAACTTTATAATGTAAATCCAATTTCATAAGCATAATACATTCACGTTAATGACAGTAGACAAAATGTGAATTCAGTCCTGAGATATCAGTGTCTTCTTCTTCACTATATGTTAATCACATTATCAAGTCTTTTTCTTAGCTTGCCCATTCATTCAGGTATTTGACAAAATCAGGAACTGGCATAGTGCTTAAGTCCTTCTGATACAAGATAAAAATGTTTTCACACTAATGTTGCAAGATAAATGATTTTTGTCTAAAATGTGTCTGTGCCTCTGATCCTGAATCTTCCTCTTTTATGGGTACTGTACTTGTTAAGTTGCCTGTTGTTTTTAGAATAAAGTCAAGCTTCTTACTCTTTCAAACATCAGTCGACTTTTGAAGAGAAATGTTGATCAGAGAGTGGCCCCACTCAATGCAGTGAGTGCAGCTTTCCTTTGTCCTTCTCCTTTTGGTACGAGTCCCTTGCCGCCTTCACACTTTCATTATCTACTTACTCATGATCCAGCAGTAATTAATGTTCCATTTGGCAGGAATTAAAGGAAATATAATTTTATGTGATTAAATATGTCCAATTACACTTTGAATCCACTAGTGGATAATTTCTTATAAAGTGCTGTAAGAAATCAATAATCTAAGTTCATAATTACTACTGATTCTATCAGTGAGCTGATTTTTAAAAGGTAAGGAAGGGATGCCTTGATTCAAAGCATTGGATTATAATGACAACAAAACAACTAGAAGTTGTAATAACTGTCCATGAAAAAGCAGAATTTCTACCTAACAGTGAGATTAAAATGTATTTTAAATTTTTAGAGAGCAAATATATACACAAGAAGCATGACTAATGGTATATGAAGAGCACGTACCAAATGCGTTACAAGCAGAATGCAATAGGTTCAATAATTGGTGGCTCCATTTTGGGATTTTTATTGTATCGAAACATCCGCTGAATTAACTAAATAAGTTTCTATAGTTTCCCATAAAGTCTAACATCATAATTGAATTTTATGGAGCATTCTGAACGGTAACAGAAGAATAGGTGCAAATTGTTTTTAAGTACATACTAAAAGAAGAATTAATACAATGCAACTGTACACATTTTGTGGTATCACACTTAATTTTAAGTAGAAATTATAGAGGATTTGTGGGAAAATACCATTATAATTTGTATTATTATTGCATATTATTACTTGTATTATTCTCAGTACCTGAAATGCTATGAAAATGTAACAGTATTTTTATAAATGCATTTTAAACTCTAACTAATTTCTTCTTTTGGCAAGTATTAAATTCATGCAACTGACTTTTAATAACTAGTCTCCTTTCCTTGACCTCCCTGTGACTCTGTAGCCTTTCCTGGTGTGTATTACATAAATGAGCTCCTTTGAAAGAGGTAAGCATCCTCCACTCACATGTTGTACAAATGTGCAATGCAGAGGTCTATTGTACTTTGCAAAGAAATCATCAAAGAAAAGATACAGCAAACATTTTTGTAATTATCCAAAAAATTCTAGATGGCTTAGCCTTCCCTACATAACAATAGATGTTTTTGTTCTTTCGATACAGGTTTAAAACAATATGTTTTTAATTAATTCACATATCAGATATCACTTCGATTTTATCTGACTTTCAGCACTTTAGTCTATAAATAATCCTAATCACTAGAAAGAAAATAGCAGTAAAATGTGTACCTGTTAATATTTTTATAAAATGTATATCTTGTAAAAATTTAAAGTTATATTAAAACATTAAGTTTATCTTTAACAAAATGACCAGATAAACATTCATTTTATTTTATTAAAGATTTTATTTATTTATTATCTTTTAGAGAGAGGGGAAGAGAGGGAGAAAGAGAGGAAGAGAAACATCCATATGTGTTTGTTTCTTGTGTGTCCCATACTGGGAGACCTGGCCCGAACTCCAGGCATGTGCCCTGACTGGGAATCAACCAGTGATCCTTTGGTTTGCAGGCAGGCACTCAGTCCACTAAGCCATACCAGCCAGAGCTTAATATTCATTTTACATTCATTCAATGTAATGCCGATTGTTCATTCAATCAGTGTAAAGCACTAGGCTGGCAATTGAGATAAATAAATGGAGAGAGACAAATGATATAGTTTAACAAACTGGAGGTTTAGCTTATTAAATACCTTATAATATAGGGTTGCTAAAAATGACATTTACAGCCCTGGCTGGGTAGTTCAGTTGGTTGGAGCATTATCCCATATATTGAAAGGTCATGGGTTCAATTCCCAGTTGAAGCACAAAACCAATAAAAAGCATATTCTTGCATGAGAATTAAAAAAAAAAAAAGACTCACACAGTACACTGGATAGGTTGGTAAGGACATTTATTTTGAGGCTGAATATGGCACAAAATTATCTTTAGCTAACATTTATTGAGCAATTATACATGCCTAGAATTGTGCTAAGTTTTTTGTTAAATACATTAAATTATCAGTAGCAATTGCTTTAGACAATATATAAATTTTTTCCAATGCCACAGACATGGCAAATTATAGGGCTGAAAATAGAACATAGTTATTTCTAAATATATATTTATTTATTTCTGGAATTAACATATAATAAAAGACATATTTAGGAAAACTTTTCTACTTATACACATGATTTGGTTCTCTCTATATAATACATTTTTCTTTGCAAGTACTAAATTTGTGGATTTAACTTTCTTTTATTTTTCCAATATGTAGAATTCTAGATTGAAAATACCTCATTTGTTTCCAATTATCTCAAGGGCTATCACAAAAATTCTCTAAATTAAATTAATTTTAATGAACTTCACTATTAAAAAGCAGGTGATATACAGCACTTTCAGAAAATGGGCATTGTGTCATAAAATGACAGTTATTTAAAAAAGCTGAGGAACTAACTAATAAAGAATACTTCAGTCAAAAAAAATAGCATAAGCAAAGGCCAAGTAGAAAAAGAGAGAGAATGACAAGTCTATGAAACTGAAGGTAATGTTAATCATATTGCTGTAGAATTGCAAAGTAAGATATAAAGCCAAATATGTTAAACAGGAGCATATGATGAAAACCTTGCACACCCTGTTGGAATATTAACCCGAGGAAACTTGAAGTCATTTCAAGGAAAGGAGTACTATGTGTTAGGGGCCACTGAGAGAAAAGAGGAACTGTTTGTCACCTTTCTTTGAAGATTTGCAATGATGCAGGAACAGATAAAAGGAAGTAGAAGACATAGACACTAATTGAGTGGTGTTATAACATGGAATGTTTTTAAGTCTTGGCAATGAACATGGTTGTGAAAAGCATCCTTCTAGATTAAAAACAGGAAAATAGCCAGGAACGTATAGCCCTTGATGGCCTGGCTGATTTGCTAAACATTTAACATCAGCAGCATTTGGTCAAATTTATGGGATTAAAATAACTGGACTGAAACTGGTGGCGACACGGAGTGTTCACCAGTGTGTGCTGCAGGTCCACAAGACATCTTTTCAGATGGGCTAAAATATTGGGAAAAGAAAACATGACGTGCATATGTGTATGTATACAGATACATTGATGGACGTATAAAGAAAACTGTCTAAATGGTTCAGTTTGGACCTCTGCAAGTCCTATAATTTAATATGATGTTGAGATCTAATTACATTTGAAAATGTTTTGCAAGGCTGCATTAAGTTACATAAATATGCCTAATTAAATGCACCAGATAAGTTGGAAATAGGCTTCATAGGGAAAACTGGGATACATTTATTCAGAAAGATGTCGTCTCTATGCAAAAATATTGTGTCCTGGAAAACAAACCAACTGTGAAATGCTCTGTGCAGCAATGAAAGAGTTAAGTTAGTTAAAAGAAAACAATATTTCCTTAAATTCCTCGGGATTATTTTGAGATCCTAAAGAAACAAAAATGATGAACAATCTGGATCTGTGCAGAACTGCACCAAGTCCTCAGGTAGGTAAGACGAAGGAAAGGCATGTCATACCAGAGCCTTTCTTCGTCTACATCCTTCAGACTTTGATAGATCAAAATATGACATTTCCATCTCTTGTTGGGAAGCCGGTGAATAGATTCAAGATATTAATGAAAAACTTTGATTACCAAATAGTGTTATAGTTTTTTTCCCTTCTGTTAAAAATTCATTTTCAAAATCATAATATGTGAGGAACTATTTCAGGCACTAATTCTGTGGATGTCTGCCAAGATTAAATTAAAAGAGTTAATAAATAAAATACTTCGTCCTATTTTTTTCTTCCTCAAGTATCATGAGTTCAAACATTCAGAAAGATTCTTTCAAATGAAGCACTATTATTCTTTGGCTTTTAGCTTGGTAGGTATTCAATAACAAGATACTAAATTATTAAACCAGTTTGGGTTTTTTTTTTATAAGACACTAGTTTATTTGGTACAAGTCTTGATCTCACCTTAAATCCTCCAATTTGAACTATGCTTTCTCTCAAATAGTTTAACCTAATTAATTGCTTAGTACTCTAAACTACTAGGTTAATTCTTGGTTCTACAAAATCTAGCCCTGAAATATATTTCATAAACTACCTTGTGTTATGGTCAACTGCCTTAAAACTAAGAATGCTCAGTGGAGTTAAACATATGGCAATACCGGACAAATTCTTGTTGAAATAGAATAAACCACATTGGCTTGCCCACAGTACTATAAAAGTTTTATTATCTAACAGTGAAAGTAACACTTGTAATGGTAGTCACTCCCTAGGCCCATTCCACTGAATGAATGAATACATGGAACTGATGACTCTTTGCTCCAGAATATGGAGAAGAGGAAGTCAGAGATTACTTCAAAGCTTTGATGACTTGGCAAAGTATCGAATATTAAAAAGAGAAATCATGATGAAGATGTGATTTGAAGAAAAGATGTTAAATTCTACATTTCTCATGTTTAGATTAGTCACTGTTTAAAATGGAATTGTTTTAAAATAATTGTTCATTCCTTCGCCATCAAATATTAAAAACTATAATTTTATGATGACAAATATTTCAGGCAGTATACCAAGAGCTTGGTAAAAACACATCAAAATGATTTTAAAAATACTGTTAAACAAGTATCACTGTGCCCACTTGAAAGGTTTAAAAATCATGTCAGTAAATGTCCCACCTCTCTGAGTGGGAGATTCATGATTTCACTCCATATATATCCAATTACAAAACCCATGATCTCAATAACCTTATACTTGTTGCTACAGAATTTATCAAGTAGGTTTACTATACAGACCATACATAATGAGCTACAAATTCAAAGATATAATATGTTCTCTGATACTGACCAAAGAACCAGAGAACCAGTAAAGGAATCAGAGAAAGATAATGTGGAGAGACATGTATTTGTAGACACACATATACTAGCTCCAGGAAGAAATTAGCATATTATTGTGGAGCAAAGGGAAGATCAGGAAAGGCAAAAACTCAAGGTGTAGTTCACACTTGGGGACCAAATGAGTAGTCATGATATGACAGAGACTACTGGAAGATACTAATAGAAGATAAGAGGCAAAGTATAGGAATTCTGGGAAGAGGATGCAGACCAACAGTCCAAGTGAAGGAAAGGAATGAATGTTCATTGTGTACCAGTATATAAAAGTTACCTTACTATTTTATGTAAATACTTTTCTCATTCAATGATTAATACAACAGTAAGAGTTAAGTGTTATCATTGACATTGTTCTTATGAGAAATCTGTGGTGTAAAGAGGTTGATTGAATTGGCCAAGACACACAACTTTTCAGTGCTGAAAACAACACTGCTACCTGTCTTTGGTTGAATAAAGCTACACATTTTCTTTCCATTGGAGCCACTATAAACCCTGGAAGCATCTTCCGTATTCAGGATTCTAAAGCATAAATTTTAAGGGGCTATTGATGAGGGAAAAAGAAAATGTTACAGAATGGTGAGAAAGAAAGTGAGATTGGCGATCTCTCTGCCTAGCACTGAGACCACACTGATGGAGAAAATAAATTTAAGAAGTCATAATGTAGGTACACGCATGTTTTAACTTTTATGATAAAAAGAACATTAAAGCAAAAAAAAACCCAGGAAATTCTTTTTTTAAAATATTTTATTTGTTTATTTTTAGAGAGAGGGGAAGGGAAAGAAAAAGAGTGGGAGAGAAACATCAATGTGTGGTTGCCTCTTGTGTGTCCCCCACTGGGGATCTGGCCTGCAACCCAGGCATGTGCTCTGACTGGGAATCGAACTGACGACCCTTTGCTTCACAGGCCTATGCTCAACCCACTGAGTTACACCAGCCAGGGTTAAAAAATTCTTAAACACTACACTTGGCATGGGATCTTGAAATTGTAATTCAACTGTAACAATATTAATTAATTAATTGATTGATTGATTGATTGATTAATTGTAGTAAATATTCTATATTTAAATTTTATCATCAAAAGAATGCATTTTAACCTTCAAATATTTTTACTCATAAAGAGTTTAAGAGAATATGACACATAAATTAAAATCACACGACTCACAAAAGACAAAGGGAGGAGGAGAAGAAGATTTGTAAAAACTTCAGAATTCTGAAAATTCCATGTATAAAAATAAAACAATTTAATGTAAAGATAATAAAGATCAATCATCTAGTAAAAATAACTATAAAACTTATAAAAAGAAATCTAGAAATACAACATGAAATTACTGAAATTTAAAGTTCATTGTAGAGTTCAAAGCATATTCAACATAGATAAAAAAGAAAATCAGTACCATATTTTTTGGACTATAAGTTGTGCTCCTCATTCCCCAAATTGGGGAGGAATAATGCTTGTTAATGCTGCTGTTTAGTTCTGTTTACATTTATATTAGTAACATATTATGTTATTTATGTTATTAAATATTTTACCACATTTTTTTGCTTCAAATTTTTTTCCTATTTTCCTCTAAAACCTAGGTGCATCTTATGGTCCAAAAATATGGGTAACTGGGAATCTGTGTATGAGAAATTAACTAGTATGCTACAATAAAATGAAGAGATGAGAAGCATAAGAAGAAAAGATCGTGGAGGATGGGCTGAGAATGACTAACAATATTTAACTGGATCTGTAGAATAACACAATTGAGAGAATGGCAAGAAAGAATGGCTAAAATATACTGATTAAAAAATTATTTTCACAATTAGTAGAAGACATATTTAGAAAGCCCAAATAAATAAAATAAATTATCACTTAAACAAATATGAGTGTATGTAGAACACCAAGAGGAAAGGGAAACTTTTATGTTGATATAAAGATAAAAACTGTATTAACCAAATGTGAATGCCAAAGACATAACACAGAAAACAATAAATAATACTTTCAATATATGGAGAGAATATAACATTAACTTTTAAATTATTTTAACAAGTGAAATCAGAAATAAATAACATATGAACCACAAAACTTTTTGACAACAACTTTAGTAACTATATAGTTGTATACTTTATAACCCAGCAATTCAACTCCAAGAATATACATAGTAGAAATTTATATCTGCTTGCATAGTAAAAAAATCCTGACAAGATTATGTATAACTGCCTTATTCATAAGAGCCCCAGACTAGAAACAATTATATATACCCATATAAATTTTTGGTAATTATTTATGCTCATATAAATACTACCCCCCCAAAAAAGAGAATATTTCAACCCTCACAATAAGTTCTGTGCCACTATCTAATTTTTCCTAACTCCTACCTTCTTGAGGCAACCACTTTTGACTCTTATCATCATAGACTTGTAAGTTGTTGGACCTTATATAAAAAGATGCATAAATAATTTACTGTTTTATACCTGGCTTATTTCCTCAACATAGTATCTTGAGACTCACCCACAGTGTTGTATGTAGTCACTTCTTTTTTATTCTGAATATTTTATTTTATAAATATTTTATAAATATAAATTTAATCATTCTCTTACTGATAGATATTAGGGTTATTTCTATTGTTTGTGTCTTACAAACAAGACAGCTATGAACATTCTTGAACACATATTTTTTGTGTCTGTATGGTTTTATTTCCTCTGCATGCTGGGCCACAATGCAAATAAATACTTAAAAGAAACTTCCTAATAATTTCACAAAGTGGTAATACCATTTTACACTGCAATCAACATAACACGTGTACACACATCCATATATATATACACACAGACATAAATGTATACATGGATATAGGTATGCTGTAACTACATATCTATGCTTATACCTGTTTCTACATAGATATGTTTTAAGCACAGACAAAAATAATCAATTAGAAGTTATTTCACTCAAAATGAGGTCTGTCCAGAAGGTATGCATCCATGTAATATGAAAAATAGAGACATTTATTAAAGAAGATATCAGATACAATAGGCAGTGTACATAGGACAATGATACCTCAGTCCCCTTCAAAGTAGACATCTTGGGACTCATACAGTTCTCCCAATCACGATCAGCTGCCCCGTCATATTTTGCTGAATCTCACTGACAATCTGAAATCTCTTCCTTTTCAAAGGTGATTTTAGTTTTGGGAAAAGCCAGAAGTTGCAGGGCAACAAATCTAGGCTGTAGCGGGGCTGAGTCACCTGGGTGATTTGATGTTTGGCAAAAAAACTCTGCAGAAGATGTGATGCATAAGTGGGTGGGCATGTTGTCATTGATGAAGTTGCCAGTTACCAGGTGCCCATAGCTGTGGCCTTCTGAATCATCCAAATAATTTCCATGGAGCAATGTTCAAGCCTAACACAAAATTCAGTGCTAATTTGTTGTTCTACTTGCTCAGTCATTTTGAATGTGATGCCCGTACAGTACACAGGCTTACTCAATGGCATCTACTGCCCCCCACTGACTAGTACAGTGAAGTTGTCATTATTCATGCATGTGGATTACAGTCCACTCTCCTTGGTTACATGGATGCCATGCAAACCATTCTCATTATATCAACAATGGCTTTACTTTTTCCAGAAAGACTTCATATATACACATATATGTATGTGTATAATATATGTATACATATACATAAATTATATATGTTACCTTCACAAACTGAATAACCTATAAAACCAAACCACTGGCATACTATTTATGCCAAACTAATATATCAAATTAAATGGCACCATTTACCCACATTTCTCCAACAGCACTGGTTAAAGTAGAACTCATTTTTTGTTTAAGTTGGAAACACCTTTTTGTGGCACTATCCAACTTAACATTTCTGTGTATCTAATCACTTTAATTTTAAAACTGCTGCACTGCCAATGAGATAAAATGCAATTACACATGTCACTCTCAGACCTACTCACAGCTCATTCTTTACATGAATCGCTCTGCCTTTGTCAGTGTAATCCAACAGCCAATTTTGTTCATCCTCCTGTCTCCTAACTTGCTACCAGAAAAAAGAACTCTCCAGGTGCTTCTGTACATTTTGTGTTTTGTGGGCTCTGTGAATGTATATGCTCGTGTTTAATGTTATTGCTGTGACATTCTGTCTTCCCCCATATAGCCATATATTTCAAAATAATCTGTGAAGCATCTCTGAAAATGAAATCAATAGGAATTACAAAGAAGTGGTTGTGATCTAGCGTCCACCCCCATGGAGACTAATTATACCCACAAAACAGACAAAAAAGAAAAGAATCTCCACACCTAATTTTTTCCTACTTTTATTTTGTAATAAATCTGTTCACATTATCTTTATTGACCCAAAAGGAAAGTATAATGCATAGAAACATTATCTAATAATTTTTAAATCATATGAATATTTTAGTTCCAATTGTAGTTTTTTTAACATCATATATTTTATATTATGCTGTGTATATATTAGACAAGTCAAGAGAAATATCCCACATCTAAAATACATAATTTTTCAAAATTTCTTTTCCAATGAATTTAAATACTTATATATACTAAACAAACTAAGACATGGCTTCTGTTCTCAGAGTTTTACTTAATTAACAAAAAATTAATGATTTCAATACATGTATTATGTTCTGTATTATGGCTATGTATAAGACAGAATGGCAAAACAAGGATCTAGTGATTACTCCCTCAAGTTGTAGTCAAGACCTAAAGATGCTTTTTCAAATGAGCAAGTAATTAACTGGGTCTTGAGGGATAAGTAAGAAGTCACTTGTATATTTTATTATGTATATATTATTTTCAGGCCAAAATTGAACTCCTTGCCCCAGGGACATGTCCCACAGTGTCTCTCTCAAATATTTATATCTCTCTTGAACAAGTGATCATGTATCATATTGTGTAACTATTTATTTTTCTTTTAAATTTTATTCTTCAATTATAATTTACATTTGATATTATATACTAGTTTCAGGTGTACAGTATAGTGTCTAGATAACCATATACTTTACAAAGTGATTCCCCTGATATTTCAAGTACCAACCTGGCACTGTACTCAGTTATTACAATATTGTTGACTATATTTCTTATGCTGTACTTTATGTTTCTGTGATTAATCTAATAGTCAAATTTTTGCTTATAGATACCATTAAAATGTGCAAAATATGTTACCATTAAAGCAAATATGTATTATTTTATAGGAACTATTTAATTATCAAGAATCACCATCAATATTGCATATACCTGTATTTATAATTATGTAGGAATTCTACAATTAAACCTCATTTCTATAAACAAGCACAGAACTTCAGGAAAATTTAATTTTTAAGTTATCTGTGTACCTATGTTATTTGCTGGAAAGACTGAGTAAATTACAAGCACAAACTTCTAGAGATCACCAAGAATTTAAAACAGACAAGAATAAAATGGGGCCCAATGTTGGTGCTTCATGGGAAAGATGCAACGAGCCAGATCACAAACCTCACAAGGAATTTGGATTGGTGGAAGAGAATGAGAATGGCATTCCAGAAACGGAATTCATGAAGAACTCAAGGAAGGGTGAGGTGGACAGTGAAAAAATTATTTTGACTGGATTAGAGGGAGAAAAATTAGAAGAAAAAAATCTGAAGACAGGTCTTTCGTTTAGTACTTTCCTAATCTCTGGGTTATATGCTGGTGTAAGCAGTCAGAGTCCTGAAACAGAAAATAAAGTATTTCCTATTATGTTACTTAACCTCATTATTTCAGTGTGTTCCTACTAAGTCCTATCATTATAAGGACTCAAAGCAATTTTGTGGTACAATAAAGAATGTTGGATTCCCTTTGAGAAAAACAAAAGGTACCTTCTGCTCTGCCAGCTAGTCCCAAAGCAATTGTTATCTACACTATAAGCCCAGAGTCAACTCTTTTGTGCCAATTAACTATTTACTGAATTGATTTATAAGATACACCAATTTCTCCAGGCTTTCTTAATGTAAGCTTTAAAAACTCTTGTAACTCAATCATTGGTTCATGTGACCATTTGGTTTTAACTTGTAAATTTACTGATATTCACAGAGCAACATCCCAAAGCCTTAACAAGTTGGAATAAGGGAAATCCTCAGTTTTGCTTTTTATCTTTCTTTTCCTTTATGATTAGAATAAAATGCAATTTGGTTATTATAGGTGAGAAAAAACAGAGAAGATAACAGCAAAAGCTATTTTTTATTATTATAAACATTGAGTTTTTAAAAGTATAGAAAAATGTGAATTAGAATTACACACTCAGAGGGGTTCATACTGAGCTTTATAATTACTGTATATTTTATCTCTCAAAATAGATCATACAGTCCTTGAGAATAGTGATAATATGTAGTGCCAGGTATATCCTAGCTCCACAATAAATACTGTTAAGACAATGCACGATTGGACATAATTTAACAGGAAGTTTCAAATATACAGAAAGTTTAATAAATACGAATTTTACATTCAATGAAGAAAATACAAAAAAAGGGTATCTTTATAGATCTCTGAATAACTTTTCTAGAAGTAAATGAATACTGGCAGAGAAATAGTTGGTTCCATTGCAGACGTAAAATAATAGCTAACCAGCTGGAATTTCTTTGCTATTCAGATCCTTTTTCTCATAATGACCTTTTCATAAGCCAGTGTAAGCAATGGAGAATCTTGACAACAAAACAGTCTGACCTAATTAGACACCATTTGCAGCTGTTTCGAATTGGGATCATGCTAAACTCAGTAAGTGTAACTTAAGAGAAAATATAACCTATTTGAGAAACTGGGATATCTAACAATGTCATGTTCCCTGTAAATGTATAAACTGTGCTATTTTAGGAATATAAACTAAAATTTCAGATTCCTTTGAATTCAGAACATTTGAACCTTTGCAAACTGCACTAAGTCAATATACTTGCATTAATTTTCACAATGCTCATTAGGTCTTCCAACCAGAAGATACTGACAGTCCTCTCTCAAATCTCTCATCAATTCATGCTTACATGACCATAGTAGAGCTAGTAATTTTCATGCCAAGTTGCCAAAATGCAGCTGTTACCATTTCCATGACTGTATGTAATTATCTTAAAATATAGGTTCTTTCAATGAGACATAAGAAACTACAGGGTAGAAAATGTCCACTTGTCCCATCTTCCCGCCCACCTTTAAAAAAATCAGTTTCACCTACCGATCTTATCCTGATATTCTTACGTCATTCTTTTTGTGTGATGTTCTTTTACAACAAAAATATCTAATTTCATTTTAAACTTACTTATACCATTTGCCTGAATTGCCTTATGTTTGCTCCTCCTTATTTCTTGTATTTATTACCCATTGAACAAACCCTAACTAAAATCATTCAAAATAAACTAAAATATGCACAAGAATAAAATGTCTCATATCCTATTTATTCCACTGAATATGTCTAATCACATTGAATATGTTAAGTATTCCCTTTTGCCCCTCTAAAACAAGGGTAATTTATAAATAAGGAAATTAAGAAATCTAAGTTGGTTTTCTCCTTAGATAATGAAAAAATTAAGGAACTATAATACATTTTTATGTGTGACTTGCAGAAAACATCAACTTTACATCCATGTTTCAGAAAGAAAAAACCTTTGCTTTGTGAGATAGGTAGCTATTTATACTGATCTCAAAACAAGTACACGGCAGACTTTCTACCATCTCTCTATGAGAAAAGACATGAGACAATGCAAAAGGATATTTTTTACAAAACAGAAAAGACAGACTGAGAATTTATTTTGTTGTGAATTATTGTATTAACATTTTATTTTATTAAACAGAGCATTTCCCCCCTCAATTTTCAAATACTAGATTTCATTTAGCTGTAAGACAACACAATATACAATGACAAAAACAACTTTTTTTTTAGTTGGTCCTATGTATCGTGTTGGCCAAAAAGTTTGTTTTCCTTTTCTATAAGATAGCTCTAGTAGCACTTAGTTGTTTTTACCTTCATTTCAAACAATTTTGCTAGATTGTATTGTGACAGCTGTCATATTGGCATGCATTTAAAAAACTTATCAAGGGGTGAATTTTTGTGGAGCCATTTTAATATAGAAGATGGAAGAAAAGAAGCAACATTTTTGGCATATATGCTTTATTGCTTCAGGAAAGGTGAAACACACACATACACACACACAAAGATTTGTGCTGTGTATGAAGAAGGTGCTGTGACTGATAGACATATCGAAAGTGGTTTGCAAAGTTTCAGGCTGGAGAATTCTTGTTGGACAATGCTCCATGTTCGAATAGACCAGTTGAAGTTGATAGTGATCAAATTGAAACATTAATTGGAAACAATCAATGTTATACCATGTGGGAGATAGCTCACATACTCAAAATATCCGAATCAATAAAGTTATCGGTGAAAATGAAAAATGTGTCTTCTATTTTGGCGAAAAAAAAATGGAGTTTTTGTCTAAATCAATATCATTTCCACTGGTTAACACACAAAGGGTTAATATCCTTTCACTCTAAAATTGGAAAATGAAGCATTTTGTAGTCACCACATTACTGTGGACATCTGGCAGGGCACGTTAATGACAGAGTGAAAGTTTTGACATGACGCACTCTCAGCACTATTTTTTTATAGATGTGGAAATGATCAAAAACTTGCAAATCAGACACAACTGATGGCCATCATAGTAATGGGAGTCAAGCACTGAGCCAACTTGTTGTGCTTGGGAAGAAGTGGTACAAGATGAAGAAATTAAAGTCGAAACTAGAGATCCATGCTAAAACAAAAACATGCACATGTACTGAGCTGTGCATGCAAAATCTGTTCAAATTCTGTACAATCTGATAAATCTCATTTCCACAAACTCTGTCCCATTAGTCTGCATTTTACCCAAATAATTACTATGAAAATATAGTTAGATTTCTGCTAAGATTCACAACTAATGGTTTGCTTGAACAATTGGAAGATAATACTTGGAAGAGGAAATATTTCTAGGAAGATATTATGCTTCTAAGAGTGGGGGTGGATCAAGGGAATAAAACTGGGCTTTCTACATCAATACATAATTGATCATTCTAATATTAAATCAGGGTTGGACACTCAATTTCTTTATTTGACTTAGTTAATATTGTTTATGTATTTTCATTGTTTAAAAAATGAAGGCATAATAATACAAAAGATAATGATATAGCATAGTTGCCTTACTGTAGCTACAGAAATCCAACAAAGTAGTTATTGGTTTATATATGCACACTGCTGAGAATTATCTGTTTTATATGCAGTCCTTATAGTCAATGAAGTATTTGGCCAAGTCAGGAATAAAATATTATTTTAAGACTATATTTTTCTTGTCCTGGGATATTCAAATAAGGGTGTGTTTTGTTTATAATATTAGTAGAAGTTAAGCATTGTAGAGTATTTTTGGCTTATCACATAAAGATCAAATATACTTAATTACTGGGATTATGTGACAAAGAAGACCAAGTTTTAAATACAGCTGAAGTAACTTTAATTTTTCTTCTATCTTTACTTTCCTTGTCAGATATTTTAAGCATCTGACAACATAAACATTTTCAATGTAACTTTTAAGAAAACTAAGAAAATTACATTAGAGTATGAAACCAATTCTGGAAAGGATGCCAGAGTACAATCATTAAAGCTGGGATACTGGGTGGAAATCAGAGCACAATAAATCACCATCAGTTGTACTCTACTAGTTGATGTGTATATTCTCAAGAGTAACATTGACATGTTGAGAAATAAATTAATTCTCTGACTCTACTAGGCTCTCTTTAATAGCAACAATAGTTTGTAAAAAGAGATCTCAGTGGACCTGAAAGAGTTTATATTATTTCCAAAGACATGATTGATTTCTGAAGATTAATTTATGCACTAGGAAAATTTTGTTAATTATTAAATTGGTCATTTTTATCTGTAGCCAATGAGTCTATTCACTTTGAAAAGAAAAATGGATACACTAGGGAGTACTTAAAACATCCCTCATTATTTCATTATTGTCTTGAAATCACTTTGTTAAAGACAATAATAACTATTAAAACATAAGAGAACAGTGAAAAAGTTTTTTGGTCTTGTTTTGTGTCTTTTTTAAAATTTTGTGCTAGAAATATCTTTTAAATGCAGAAGATAATCTTCCTCCTTTTCTTGTAATAAGAATGCATATAATAAGTTGTCCAGCAACTCCAACATTTGCAATATAAAATTATCTGCTCATTTACAGCCTCTCCGATACAAACCGGGTTTTAAATTCCCTTTTTAAGAACTCAATTAAGTAGAAGATATAATCAAAATCAAAATAATTTTGGGTAATTACATGTGTAATATGCATAAAATTATCAGGTATTATATTAAGGTATCAGGTTATAAAACTGTTTTGGATTGGCACAATTATACCATATCTGTTGCCAGAAATTAATTTACAGCCAAGAATCTTAATTAGACATGATGGTGGGCAGTGAACATGACTATTTTTCTACTTGTACTTCTAACTACAGTGCTGATATAGCTCTGTTGTAGAGTTTTGCCATGCTGTTCTACTGTTTATCTATTGATGTTAAATCAAATTGCCAACAGAGCATTCTCACAGTACCACTAACTTTCCACTAAGGGAGAGTTTCCTTACACAACACACATATTCTTGGACGTGGAAATCTCCCTGAGAGATAATTAGAAGCCTAATCTGTTGCTTCTAAAACGTTCATATTTAACAAATTCTAGAAAAGTGAAGCTATGCTTTTTGATAGCCCTTCTATACATTTAACTCAATTTTATAGGACTGATTCCATATAGTAAACATTTATGGTAAACCCAAATCACTGATGTTATGGTTAATTTCAGATTTCTTAGCATATCTTTAATCTCAAAAACAAATATTTCATAAAAATCCTACCATTATTCTTTTTCTTCAGATTCACAGGTATGTTTCTTCTAAAATGTGTTCTTTTGAGTAAAATTGGGATATAATTTCATTCCTTTCCTCATTCCATTTCTTATTTTTTTTCAATATTCCACTCTGTATATGATATGCAGGAAATAATAAAGACCACCAACAAAAGTAAATAGGTAAATAAATATGAATAAATATTAACTATACAAAAAAGTAATTGTAGTATCTTCAAATGTTTAGAATATTTGCTAAATAAGATGGCTGGAGTGGGGGGATTGATGGGGGGGTAAATGAAGACAACTGTAATTGAACAACAATAAAATAATTAAATATATAGGCTAAATTAAATAATGCAAAAGTTAATAGCAGATAAGTGGAGATAAAGTTGGAATATTCTAGCAATGCTATGGAATGGTAATGATAGTAAATTTTTTAAGGTAAGGTATTCAAAGAACACATTTATTTTCTTAGGATAACTCAAAAGCCAATAAGGAAAAAAAAAACAATTTTGATCATATTTGATCATAGAAAAACTAACTTAAATAAAATGAACTTAATTAAAATTTTAAAACCAAAATTATAAAAATTCTAACCAGCCATTTAACTAATACCAGATATGTCTTCTTGACATTAAAAAATAAAATAAAACAAAAAAACATAGAAAATTTCATTAAATAAAATAAAGCAATCATTTTCAAACCTAAGACAAGAAGTCAGTGTAGGACTATGAGCCCTGAGATATATAAAGCAAGAAATTCGCTCTCCAATCACTCCAGTTTCCTTCCTTCAGGCACTTTCTGGACCACAATGCTGACAGGGAAAAATCAAGTAGAGAACGGTGGGCTCACTGAAGTGAGGAGATAGGAACCAATGTTCAGGGAGGATGAAACTCTTGGAATTTGGAGAGTAGATTATTGGTGAAAAGAAAGCTATGCAGAAATATTTCATAAATTATTAAAGGCTCGAGTTTTACCTTAGTTGCAAATTTACATGTTCATCTACCAAGATTTCATGGATATTCTAGAACGGAACATGAAACTTCTGGGTCAGAGACAAAGAAACAAAAAGGATCATTCAATAGTCACACAAAAATTTTTCTTTCTTAAGTGTGTGGGCCAGAGTAACTGAACTAAATGAAGGTAAAATAAACCTTCTTTATTCTTAATTCTTACTTGGTCTAACAATTGATTATCTAACACAAAAATATAATTGTATTTTTTGTTTACAGCATACTAGTATTATGTTATTTAAAGATAGATTGTGATTCCCCTGATTCTGATTCAGGAAAAAGGATGAGGAAAAATGGCCTTGGACCTGTAGGACTCTGTGCTAATAAATAAACACTCATCAATAAAAAATAATAATAAACATGTGTATTTCAACATTAAGACAACCATTAAGCATTAAAAAAGAAGTTAAAATATTGTTAATAGTAGAGATGAAACAAATTCATAAAAGTGTTCAATTAAACTAAATTGAGAGAGAAAAGAGAAAAAATAAACAAAGAACAGATGTATAACATAGGAAACCTGGCATGTTGAAATACTTTAATATAATCATATTAATAATCACATCAAATTTTAATAATCTAGTTTCAGCCAAGATGGAGGAGTAGGTAGAAATGCTTTGCTTCCTTGCACAACCAAAAAAAGGATAACAACCAATTTAAAAACAATAAACAACCAGAAGTTCAAGAAAATCAGACTGTAAGGAACTCCCACAACCAAAGCAGTTAAAAAAACATTCATTCAGACCAGTAGAAGGGGCGGAGATGGGCAGCAGGCAGGCAGAGAGGACCACAGCAGCAAGGCAGTGGACCACATGGGTGAGGCAGGGCTGGCTGACCCAGAACATAAAGACTCGAACCTCTAGCTGTAAAATACTATGGGTGTTGAGAAAGTGTGAGAACCTCCAACTCTCACAAGAGAGTAGCTTGGAAAGTGGGGCTAGAGCAGTGCAAGCAGCATTTTTCCCTCTCTGACCCCTCCCCCACATATAGCACCACAATGTAGCAAAGAGGGTTGCCCTGCCCTGGTGAATACCTAAATCTACATCCCCTTACAACATAACAGGTGTGCTGAGACAAAGAAATATGACTCAAATGAAACAACAGAGCAAAACTCCAGAAAAACAGCTAAGTGACAAGGAGATAGACAACCTATTCGATGCAGAACTCAAAACACTGGTAATCTGGATGCTCACCGAATTGATTGAGCTCAATTGCAACATAAAGGAAGAAATAAAGGATACACAAAGTGAAATAAAGCAAAACATAGAGGGCAAAAACAGCGAAGGGAAGGAAACCAGGACTCAAATCAATGATTTGGGACAAAAGGAAGAAATAAAAATCCAACTGGGATGGAATGAAGGAACAAGAATTCAAAAAATGCAGAGAGATTTAGGAACCTCCGGGACAACTTTAAGCACTCCAAATTCCAAATCATAGGGGTGCCAGAAGGAGAAGAGGAAGAACAAGAAATTGAAAACTTATTTGAAAAAATAATACAGGAAATCTTCCCCATTCTGGTGAAGGAAATAGACGTCCAGGAAGTCAAAGAAGCCCAGAGAGTCCCAAAGAAATTGGAACCAAGGAGGAATATACCAAGGCACATCATAATTAAGTTACCCAAAATTTAAGTTAAGGAGAGAATCTTAAAATCAGCAAGAGGAAAGGAGAAAGTTACCTACAAAGGGGTTTCCATAAGACTATCAGCTGATTTCTCAAAAGAAACCTTATAGGCAAGAAGGGGCTGGAAAGATGTATTTGAAGTCATGAAAATCAAGGACCTCCATCTAAGATTATTCTATCCAGCAAAGCTTTCATTTAGAATGGAAGGGCAGATAAAGTCTTCCCAGATAAGGTCAAGTTAAAGGATTTCATCATCACCAAGCTCTTATTATATGAAATGTTGAAGGAACTTATCTAAGAAAGAGAAAATTAAAAATTATGAAGGCAACAAATTCATAACTACCAACAAGTGAAAATAAAAACATAACAAAAACTATGCAAACAACTAGAACAGGAACAGAATCACAGAAATGGACATCACATGGAGGATTATCAGAGGGAAGGGGGAGGAGGAGCATGGGGGGATGGTACAAGGAATGAGAAGCACAATTGGTAGGCATAAAATAGACAGGGGGAGGTTAAGAATAGTATGGGAAACAGAGAAGCCAAGGAACTTATATGTACAACCCATGGATGTGAACTAACAGTGGGGATCGGATGCTGAAGGGCAGGGGAGTGCAGGCTGGAGGGGGGATAAAAGGGAAAAAATAGGACAACTGTAATAGCATAATCAATAAAATATATTTAGAAATAAAAATAAATTTGAATAATCTAAAAGTATCAATTTAATGATACAAATAGATTAGATGAAAAAGTACAATTCCAACATATGCTATTTATAAGAAGCACACTTTAAATGTCAATGTTATATAAATGTATATACATTTATATAAATATAACAACACATTAAAATAAATTAATTAAAAAAGGTATGCAAGAACTATCCAAGAGAAAGCTAGTGTAGCTATGCAATATTAGAAATCTAGTTTTCAAAAAAGAAATGTTGTCAAGAACAAATATATTTTCATGTAACAAAACTGATAGATCTGGAATAAGAAATAGACAAATTTACAACTGTAGTAAGACACATTAACACTCATTTTTAAATGATATTACAATGATATAGATGATCTTTACAATACAATTTACCAACTTAACTTACTTGATATTTATAAAATATTCAGTTCAACAGCAGAATACACATTTTTATAAGTACACATGGGATATTCATCATTCATGAGATCTGTCCAGAAAAAGTCCAACCATTGTTAATATAATGAGAATGGTTTGTGAGACATCAATGTAACCTGGCAGCCAAGGTGAGTGGAGCGGAATCCACATGCATGAACAATGACAACCTCACTGTACTAGTCAGTGGGGGCAGTAGGCACCATCGATTAAGCATGTGTACTCCAGACCAATGTACAGAGCAATGAATCTGCATCAGATTTTGCGTTAAGCTTTAATAATCCTCTGAGGAAACTGTTTGGATGATTCAGAAGGCTGCAGCTATGGGCAACTGGTGATTGGCAGCTTCATCACTGACAATGTGCCCACTCATGCACCTCATCTCCTGCAGAGCTTTTCGCTGAAACATCAAATCACCCAGGTGACTCAGCTCCTCTTCAGCCCAGATTTGGTGCCCTGAGACTTCTGGCTTTCCCCCAAAGTAAAATCACTTTTAAAAGGGGAGAAATTTTAGACTGTTTATGAGATTCAGGCAAGTACTGCAGGGCAGCTGATGGTGACTGGGAGAACTGTGTGAGGTCCCAAGGTTACTACTTCGAAGGGGACTGAGATGTCAGCCAACCAAGGTGGGGGTGTGGGAGACTTTGATAAAAAAAATAAAATGAGAAAAATTAATTCAATTACATTTTTAAACTAAAAATGTAAGACATATAGATATATATCTAGATAGATAGATTGCATCTTCCAGCATATAAATATATTTAAGATTTATTATAGTAAAACAATAGAAATGGAAATAAACTAAAGGTTAATGAACATGTGGCAAAATCTAGAGAAACTAGGCACAAGCTTCTGAGAACTATCTCTCAGTAGAGACACAAATTGTATTAAATTCTTCTAGCATCAAATGTAACATGTGCGAAATATTTACCAGGGAAACTCATCAGAGTCTCGGCCCAAGGATTTTTATTAGGAGGCTGATCATATAAGCTTGCTCCGCCTAACATGTACCCAAATTCCAGACTCCCAGAAGAAATCAGGTATTCAGCATAAGCTTCATTGGTTATATAAACAGCTGAGACATGGAGAGTCATTCTTATCAGTTAGGAAAAGGTAACAACCTCCCTAAAACCCAAATTCCCAGACAACAGCCAATTTAAATATTGCAAGAAAGCCTTTCTAAAGACAGTGCTTTCAGGGCTATGATAATTATTTTGTGAAATATTACCCATAGTTAAAAGAAGAAGCTTCAAGGAAAAGTTTATTTTTACTTAAATAAAACTCATGACATACAAAATTTATAGTGTGCAGCTAAAGCAATATTTATTTTAAAATAATGCTTATATTGAAAAAGAATATCTAAAATCAGTAACCCTAGCTTCACCTTAAGCACCTAGAAAAAAATACTGAAATAAATCTAAAGCAAGCAGAAAGAAGAAAGTTATAAATATCAGAGAAGTCAACACAATTTAAAAACTAATAGATAAAATCAAAGCAACCAGAAGCTAGTTCTTTGTAAAGATAAACACAATTGATAAATTTCCAGCCTGGCTGACCAAGCACAAAAGAAAGATTAAAGAAATTGTCAATTTCTAGAATGAAAGATAAAACATCATCACTGACTCCACAGATATTAAAAAGATAATAAACAATGCCACAAAAAAGAAAAGCACAGCCACTAAAGGGAACAACCACTCTATGTTCATAAATGTAATATTTTAGATGTAATGGACCAATTCCTTGAGAAAAACAAACCAAAACTCACAAAGCAGAGATAAATTAATTGGATAATCATATTTATTAAAGAAATTGAAATCATATTTTTAAAAGCTTCCAAAAATGAAAATTTCATTCACAAACATTTCCACTAAGTCTACCAAACATTTTAAAAATAATAATACCAAATATACACGATCTCTTATAAAATAAAAAAGAGGATGGAACACTTCCCAACTCATTTATTGGGGCCTAGCATTAGTGTAAACCCAAATCAAGACAAAGACATTACAAGAAACAAATTTATAGGCCAATATCTTCATGAATATCAACACAAAAGTTTAAAAGTATATATAGCAAATTTAACCCAGCAATGTGTAAAAAGGATAATACTATCAAGTGTAGTTTGTCTCAGGATTAGAAGGCTCATTACACATTTGAATATCAATGTGATTCACTATACTAATAGAAAAAAGAAGGAACACAGAAGCTCTAGACAATACTCTTCATGGATTAAAAAAATATTTGACAGCAATAAACATCTATTCATAATAAATAGAGACAATTATTTAGGAATTTAAAAAAACATTTATTCTTAAAATGGGCATCTATGAAAACAAAAACAATAAACAAACAAAGTAACTAACATCCCCCAAAAAATGGGAAGGCAAGGTTACCCTACAGAAATACTAGATAGTGCAATAAAATGTGCAAAAATAAAAATGAAAACATTAGGCAAGAAAAAATAAAATATATTTATAGATGTATACATAAGGATGTATGTATGACTGTCAATGCATTCCATGGAAGCAAGAATTTTAATTAGCTTTCTTTTCCTCTTACAGTTATATTGCTAGAAATTCTGTAACTACTTGTGTTTACTGGGCTGAACAATAAAGTAATATATTATATTCAACAATAGGTTAAAAGAATTATACACCAAGTGTCATTTATCCCAGGTTTGCAAGGATGGTTCAATATCCACAAAACTGTCAATGTGATACATCATATTAACAACATTAAGATGAAAATCATACTATTATCTCAATACACACAGAAAAGTGATAAAATTAAATATAACTTTACAATAAAAACTCTCAATAAAATGAAGATAGAGAAAACACAATGAAGACTGTATGTAACAAACCCAGAGATAATATTATATTCAGTGATGAAAAGCTGAAAACTTTTCCTATGAATCAGGAACAAGACAAGGATGCTGACTCTCAGCACTTTCATTCAATGTAGTATTAGAAGCTCTAACCACAGCAATCAGACAAGGGAAAAAAGGTACCCAAATTGAAAAGGAGGGAATAAAATTGTCACTATTTGCAGATTCATTGATAATATGTCCAGAAAATTCTATAGACTCCACCCAGACACTACTAAAATTAATAAATGAAAACATTAAATTTGCAAGATACAAAACTAATAGACAGAAATCTGCTGCCTTTCCATACACTAATAATGATCAAAAAAGAATTTTAGAAAATAATCTCATTTATAATTATATCAAAAGCATAAAATAGCAAGGAATAAATTTAACCAAGGAGGTAAAAAACCTGTACTTAGAAAAGTATAAGCCATTGAAAAAAGAAATTGAAGAGGACCTCAAAAATGAAAGGATATATCATGCTCATCAATTGGAAAAATTAATATTATTAAAATGTTCTTACCACCCAAAGCAATATGCAAATTCAATGCAATCCCTATTAAAATATGGCATTCTTCTCAGAAATAGAACTAATACAAAAATTTATATGGCATCACAAAAGATCCCTAGTAGCCAAAAATATCTTGAGATATATGAAGTGGGAGGTGTTGGTACCATGCTCCCTGATTTCAAACTACACATGGATGTGTCTCTGCAGACAAGGGCAACAAAAAAAAAAATAAACAAGTGGGACTATATCAAATTAATCTTATCATCTCATCTGAACATAATTACTTCTCCCAAAGGCCTCATCTCCAAATACCATCACAGGATCACATAGATTCAACTTCAGGATAGAGCTACAGCATATGAATTTGAGAGAAAAAAAAATTCAGTCCACTGAAGATGGAGATAAAAATCACTCACGAGTGGTTTTATTACCTCCAGTCAGAAATCACAAGATTTGGATATTGAACACCTGAAGTCTTTCCTCAAACACAGCTTTGCCTGGCCAGAGTGGCTCAGTTGACTGGAGCAGCATCCCATAAAACAAAAGGTTGCAGGTTCAATCCCTAGTCAGGGCACATATTTAGGTTGGGGGTTTGATCCCTGGTCAAGGTGCATACAGAAGGCAACTGATTGATGTTTCTCTCTCATATCAATGTTTTTCTCTCTATCTACCTCTCTCCCTTTCTCTCTCTAAAAGCAATGGAAAAATGTCCTTGGGTGAGGGTACAAATAATGACCATGAGAATGACCATGAGAACGTTATATTAACAATTGTTGAAGGTAACATCTACCAAGGTAAAACTAGTCATTTAAAGCAGGTAGAGAAACAGGCAGTTGCAGAGTATGTCCCAGAAGATATTCCTTAATTATAAAGGGAAAAATAGTCACTTTCAGTGCAGAAGCATAGTAGACATCAGTTTAACCAAGTGAATAAGGTTAACATGATGAGTATTAAGACATAAGATCATAACATATACACTAATATGATGAGCTGTGAAAAATACATCACTTCTGTGGTATTCTTGTCAAAAATGAATAACATCAGGACCTGGCCGATTAACTCAGTTGTTTAGAGTATTGTTCCCATATGCTAAGGTTACAGGTTTGATTCCCAGTCAGGGAACATACAACAATCAACCAATGAATGCATAAATAAATGAAACAACAAATCAATGTTTCTCTCTGTCTCTTTTCCTTCTTCTCCCTGTATAGTCAATCAATAATTTTTAATGAATAATATTAATAGAATCATAAGGAAAAAAGATTTTGACAAACCCAAAATAAGTACATTATGCAAAATATTTGATCAGCACTATTCAATAATACAATAGGAATCATTAGCAAAAGAAGACAGAGGAGCAACCTCATACTGGAGAGTGTAATGAAGCTTCACAACTAAAAGCAATGTGGAATCCTGAACTGAATCTGAAACAGAAAATTATAGTAGTAAAAAAAATGGTATAATCCAAATAAAGTCTTTAGTTTAATTAATAAAATTATAATGACATAAATTTCTTGTTTTGGTAATTACCCTCAACTTATATAAAATATCAATAACAGAGTTGTTGAATGATATGTTAGATTTTCTGTATTATGTTTGCAATTTTCCTATAATATTAAATTTTTTCATAATTAAAATTTAAAGAAAAACAAAGCAAGATTTAAGAATAGTAATCAATTTTATTTTTATATAATTATAATAAACTATTGAAAATTATAATAAAATTATATAATAATTTACAATGACATAAAGTTAAAATATTGAGTAATGCATAGCAAAATATGTGTAAGACATATCCATTTAAAACTGAAAAATGTCACTAAGAGAAATTAATGAAGATTTAAAAAATAAAGATATATATCATGCTTATGAACTGGGAGGTAAAATATTGTGAAAACATCAATTCACGCTAAATAGATATGCAGATGCAAATCAATTGCAATAAAAATTTTAAGTTTTCTTGTAGAAACGAATTCTGAAATTGTAAAAGAGAATGCAGTTAATAGGCTTAAATTAATTGATTTTGAGGTTTACTATAAAGTTATCAAATGTGTGGTGCTGTGCCATAGTGTGAGATTAGATATATTAATCAAGTAAACATTATAGGGATATAAAATTGGAAACACAACCCTTGTGGGTGGTTTAGTGTTGGCCTGAGAACGGATGGGTCTCTGATTCGGTTCCCAGTTAGGGCACATGCCTGGGTTGCAGGCCAGGTTCCCAATAAGGTTTGTGCGAGAGGCAACCACACATTGCTGTTTCTCTCCTTCTCTTTCTCCTTCTCTTCCCTTCTCTCTAAAAAAAAATAAATAAAATCTTTAAAAAATCAGACACAAAAATATAGTCAGTTGATTTTTAATCCAATTTCCAAGATATTCAATCAGAAACAACTGAAAATTCATAAATAAAGAGGGAAATCAATATCTATAATTTCATCACACTACCATGAATTAGCTGCAAGTCTATCATAGGCTAAAATGACAAAAGTTCTAGAAGAAAATACAGAAGAAAAAAAACCTTTATGAGCATGGTTTAGGCAAAGATATTTTAATAAGACACAAAAAAGCACAAAGAGTAAGAGAACGGAAAAGTTTAAATGGGACTTTATTAAAATGAGAATCTTTGCTCTTCAAAATATATTATGAAAATATAAGCAACAAGCTAGTAAAGAACATTTATATAAATAAATGTATGTATACCTACATATTTGTTACCCAACTCATCACAGAATAAAATTTGTTCCCATTAAAGATATAAAACTCAACTTTTTTTTCTTATAGGACCCAGGACCCATGTTTTCCAAGATCAGAGAATTATTCTTCATCTCAAGTTAATGATTAATCTGCCTATTTAATTTCCATTAAACTTTAACTTAACAACCATTCATTAATAAATTAATATAGAACTCTAGATTCCTAAGACTTATAAGATTAAAAAATATGTCTGAAGAAAAAGAGTGAATCTTTTCATAGCCCTTATAATTTAACTTTTTAAGAGATGAGTCTGAACCATTTTTTAATATGAAGAAGATACTTCTGGTCATTTCAAATGAGTATCTATAGCCAAGGTTATCACAGCTTGTGAGTTTTTAGAAAAGATTGTTATAATCTTATTTAAAAAGTCTATGCTGCCATAAAATTTATGATTAGTCAACCAGGAAAATAGTACCAAATGCAGAAATTGTATTTAATAATTCAGAAGAATTTTACTAATATACTTTATGTGGTGTGTGGTGAACATTTCATGCTAAGTAATTAGAGTAGCAAACACAAACTCTGACAGTTTTATGTGAAAACAGAAAAGGCATCATTCTCAAGTTCTGAAGGCCAGGTGCAAGTACTCAACTCTGTAAAGGAAAATAGGAAGGAAAAAAGTTTTTAGAATTTGGGGATTTAAAGTGTAGATAAGAGGAAATTAATTGAATAAGATAAGTTGTATTTGGATAAACAATTATTCTTTCATTCCTTTATTCATTCATTCATCAAATATAAGTGCCTAAAATGTTTCACATGCTGATCTAGTTTCTGAGGATAAGGGGTATAGTAGTGATCAAAACCACTGTAATAGAGCACATATTTTAGTGGACAGAAACAGACAGGTCCCAAATATGCAAGCAATATATAATATATTACATACATATCAGTACAATAAAGAAAAGAAAATAGTTTTTTCATAGAAGTTACTTGGAGGACAGACACTGTGGTTCATATAGAAAGACTTTCTTAGATGGTGTTTGAGAAAGATCTGAATAAAATAAAAGCATATATCTACTGGTAAAATAGTGTTCTAGAGAAAGATATTAGAAAAATAAATGTTCCAGAGAGAGGCAACATTTAGTGAAAAGGTCAGAAGGTATGCCATTCTTATGTTCTTAATAAATTTTAATATGGTAATCTTAAGGGCATAATGGTACTTGCAAAACAAGGGTTCTAAACCTCTCTACAATTGGTATTTATGGCCAGTTGTTGTGGGGGGTTGTCCAGTGCATTGTAGGGTATTTAACAGCATCCCTGGCCTTACCCCACTAGATGTCAGTAGCAACCACCTCCCCATACATACAACATACTTCCAGTTGTGAAAACCCCAAATGTCTCCAGATGTTGCTAAATGTCCTTGCCCAGAAAGGAGGAGATCAATATCATCCCCACCACCATGGTTTAAGAATCACTTATCTTTTTTCCCACTTATTTTGACAAAAAGAACAAGAAAGAAAATGACAGGGGATATTGTCAAAAAGGGAACTCTAGAAGTAAATATAGGGTGAGTATTGTAGGACACTTGAAGGACCTCATTGCCATGATTTGAACAGAGGAGGAGGTTTTAGTAGGATTATTCTAATTAATACATGGAAAATAGAATATAAGGGAGTAAGAGTGAAAACAGAGATCCTGTTTAGAATGTTCTTGCAATAATTCAAATGAGAGATAAACCATTGAAAGGTAGTACAGGAAATAGTAAGAAGTGGAGAACTCTGGATCTATTTTGAAATAAAATTAATAGGATTAATTTGGGGATGTAAAAGGAGTTATATTTTTAAGGCCTGCACAGCTGGAAGAGTGAAACTGCCATTTATTGAAAAGAAAACAGACTCCTAATGAAACAAGATTTATGTGAAGTTAAGAGTATAGGGACCTGAAGTTTGGTTTTCCATATCTTAAGTTTGAGTCAGTTATTAGATATCCAAGTAAAGATGGTGACTAGAAATTTGGATATAATTGGATAGAATTCATAGAAGCTGGTGCTAGAAATATGAACTTGTGAGTTTTCATCATCTATGAGATTATTCAGGAGGCAAATAGAGAGACAGAAAAAAAGAAATTCCAGAACTAAATTGAGACATTGCAAAAATTAGAAGTCTGGAGTATGAAAGAATATGGAATTGAGTACATTTTCATAAAGATTTAGTGCCAAACATGTTTTAACTAAACATATATGTTTCTGTAGGAAGTTTTGAGAGGCATAAAGATAAGGCAAAGTCTTCAGGTCTTCAAAAAAGTAAAATATGACAGAGATTATGTACAAGAGAAATAGCTATAGTATCCAAAACAGCAGGGACTCAATAAACATCAGCTATTGTAACAGAAGCTTTGAGCCTTAATCAGTAGAGAAATGGATGGGCTCCATGACAATGAACATGGTATATGCTTCCAGTTATTTGTTTCTTCCTTAATTTCTTTCTTCAGTGTTCTATAGTTTTCTCAGTACAAGTCTTTTACTTCTTCAGTTAGGTTTATTCCTAGATACATTATTTTTCTTGTTGCTATAGTAAGTGGGACTTTTTCCTAGTTTTTGTTTCTGATATTTCATTGTTGGTATACAGAAATGCCTTTGATTCTTAAATATTGGCTTTGTATCTTGCCATTTGGCCAAACTCACTTATTAGGTTGAGCAGTTTTTTGGTGGAGCATATAGGGTTTTCTATGTACACTATCATGTCATTTGTAAATAATGATAGTTTAAATTCCTCCTTTCCAAATTGGATTCCTTTTATTTCTTTTTCTTGTCTAATCACTGTGGCTAGAACTTTCAATGCTATGCTGAATAGAAGTGAGAAAGTGGACTCCCTTGTCTTGTTCCTGATCTTAGTGGAAAAGCTTTTAGTTTTTGCCATTGAATACGATGTTGGCTGTAGGATTCTCATATTTGGCCTTTATTATGTTTAGGAATGCCTCTACTTTGTAGAGTATATTTTATCATAAATGGGTACTATATCAAATGCTTTTTCAGCATCTATTTATATGATCATGTGATTTTTGTCTTTCATTATGTTTATGTGGTATATTACATTTATTGATTTACAAGTATTGAACCATCATTACTTTCATGGGATGAATCCTACTTAATCATGGTGTATATTCTTTTTAATGTATGGCTAGATCTGGTTTGCCAATATTTTGTTGAGGATTTTAGCATCTATTTTCATCAGTGATATTGGCTTGTAGTTTTCTTTCTTTGTTGTGTCTTTAACTGGTTTTGGAATTAGAATAAGACTGGGCTCATAAAAAGAGCTTGGAATCTTCCTTCTTCTTTAATTTTTTTTTTTTTTTTGAATAGTTAGCTCTTCCCTAAATGTTTGGTAAAATTTGCCTGTGAAACTGTCTGGTCCAGGGCTTTTGTGTGCTGGGAGTTTTTGATTATTGCTTCAATTTTACTTTAGCTATCATGGGTCTATTCTGGCTTTCTGCTTCTTCTTGATTTAGTTTTGGAAGGTTAGATATTTCTAGAAATCTTCTCATTTCTCCCATGTTGTCCAATTTCTTAGCATATAGTTTTTCATAGTAATTTCTTATAATCCTTTGTATCTCTGTTGTATTGGTTATAACAAACCTCAAGGGAAAAACTCCAAAACATTCCAATTCATGAAGACTGAATAACATGCTATTAAATAATGGATGGGTTAACAATGAGATCAAGGAAGAAATCAAAAAGTTTCTGGAAATAAATGAACAATAGCCCAAAACCTATGGGATACAGCGTAGGCAGTCCTAAGAGGGAAGTTCATAGCAGTATAGTAGGCCTACCTAAAAAAGATAGAAACATTTCAAGTAAACAACCTAACCCTATATCTGTAAGAACTACAAGAATAACAACAAAGCCCAAAGTGAGTAGAACTAATGAAATAATCAAGATCAGAGCAGAATTAAATGACATAGAGACTAAAACAACAATTCAAAGGATCAATAAATCCAGAATTGGTTCTTTGAAAAGATAAATAAAATTGACAAGCCTTTAATCAGACTCATCAAGAAGAAAAGAGAGAGGACCCAAATAAAATCAGAAACGAAAGAGGAGCAAGTGCAGTGTTCTTTCCAGTCACATTCAGCTGTCCCCTGCAGGTGCAGAAACAGCCCCTGATGGAAAAGTATTACTAATCAGACAAAATGATAAACTTTGCATATTAAGTGAGCTGTTGTCAAAGACTATAAATTACAACTAGGCCTATGACAGAGAATGAGTAGCACTGTGTAATTTAAAGTGTCTTTCTTCTTTCGCATTACTTTGTTTTACTCATCTGCTGCTGAAGAAAATGGCTAAGTTTCTTGTTTTCTCTGTTATTATCTATAAATATGAAATTAGTGCTAAAATTTTGAAAAACATAAAAAACTGTATTTGTGGAAGTGGGTATACATTTAAATGAGATCGATTATGATGTCAAAAATGGAAGAAAATGGAAATAATGCTAGAATTGCTGAACTTTTGTTAAAAATGATACTGGTATACTTCATTTGCCATACTCATGCCTCACTTCCCTCACAGCTGATGCATCGACTATCTCTCTCTTCTCTGTATTCAGGAGATTGTCATCTGTAAACTATATCACTTGGTTCCTTTATCCATATTAATATAATAAAATGGAATTAGTTAACATTTTAAATGATGATTTATTATTTATAAATACTTATAAACTTCAGGGTTAGGACCACTGAGTGCTAAATTAGAGACTATAATGTTTGTAGCCTTTGCAAATCAATAAATTGGAACTCAGTATTTTATATCTAGTAAATACAGTGAATTGGGATAGTGTTTTCAAAATGCAGATTTTGCTAATGGGTAACACAAGATGCAGTGGTTGGAATGTATTTACAAATCTGAAAATACAATACAAAGTAAAGCAAGACACATTTTATAATCAAGGATTAAAAATAAGCTCAGAGGAGGCCTTCCAGAGGGCCCAGAGACATATGAAAGGATGCTCAGCATCATTAGCCATCAAAGAAATGCAAATTAAAACCACAATGATATACCACTTCACACCAATCAGAATGGCCATCATAAACAAACCAGCAAACAAGTGCTGGTGAGGTTGTGGAGAAAAGGGAACCCTAGTGCACTGTTGGTAGGAACACAGACTGGTGCAGCCACTGTGGAAAACACTATGGAATTTCCTCAGAATACTAAAACTAGAACACCTGGCAATTCCACTGCTGGCATTATATCCTAAGAACACTGAAACACCAATTCAAAAGAACCTATGCACCCCAATGTTCATAGCAGCATAATTTACAATAGCCAAGTGATGGAAGCAACCTAGGTGCCCATCAGTAAATGAATAGATAAAAGAACTATGGTACATTTACATGATGGAATACTACACAACAGAAAGAAAGAAGGAGCTCCTACCCTTTTTGACAGCATGGATGAAACTGAGAGCATTATGCTAAGTGAAATAAGCCAGGTTGTAAAAGACAAATACCATATGATCTCACCTTTAACAGGAGCCTAAACAACAAAACAAACAAACAAGCAAAATATAATCAAAGACACTGAAATTGAGAACAGGCTGACAGTGACCAGAGGGAAAAGGGGAGGGAATTTCAGGGGAAAAGGGTGACGGTTTGCAGGAAAAAGTATAAAGGACACATGGACAATAACAAGGAAGGGTGGTAATGGGGCAGAGGTGGGGAGGGCTGCGGGGTGGGCTGGGATGGGGGTAAAAGGCACAAAACTGTACTTGAACAACAGTTAAAATAAAAATAAAAAAGAATAATAAGAGAATAGTAACAAAACTAATGAGTATAGTTCTGAGAAGAAGATTTTCATGGACAACATCAGGAGTTCAGCATTTAATATGTAAAATTTAAGATATTGTTAGATAATTGATACAGAGATATGTCTATGTTTCTATATCTTATGTTCATTGATTATTCAATAAAATATTGTTTACCAATTACTAATTGACAGATACTAGTCTAGACACTGGAGATACAACAGTAAAAAAAAATGTCAAAAAGTCCTCTATTCACGGAATTTGCATTCTAATAGTTCTATATTCTCAATTATTTCCCCTTCTCTATTCTTTCATTTCCAATAGTAGACAATAGGAGTTTTATTTATGACAAATTTCAAAATCTTTTTTGTCCCCATTTCTTTCTCCAGCTACTACTCCATTTCTTTATACCCCTTTATGGAAAGCTCAAAGGCATTTTCCATATGCTTTTCATAAGAGCTATTTATTATAATATTACCAACCATACTAGAATGTGGTAACACAAAACAACATTTATGTTAATCATAAGTGTTCAGGTAGCTAGGCATTTCTGTTGATCTAGGTTTGGCTCATTCTTGCTTCTCAGTAAGGTGCTAGATCTGTTAGGTTATCTAGAATGGCCTCATCTGCACAAAGTACTTGAATAAAAAAACTAATTATGTCATGTCTTTTGAGATACACTCTCAGAACTCACACAATGTCACTCCTCTTACAGTCTACTGGGCAAAGCAAGCCCAGAAAACAAGGTGGGGAAAAGATTCTACATCATTATGGGAAGATATGCAAAGTCACATTTCCGAGAAGTATGGATATAGGAAGAGAGTACTGCAGCACTTTTAAAAGAATATATACCATACCCCTTCACACTACATAGAGTAGGATTCCACATCACACAATGTGGATTAAGAACCAGCTTTCCCTGGAGAAAGGGGAAACTTACAAGACTAATTCAATAAAAGAAAGGAAGGTAACTCTCCATCATGCACTCATCATCCCACAGCATCCTGCTGGGACCTTGCTCCATCTGCTTGTCATAAAAGGTGATCTGTGTTTCATTGCATGGACATTGCTCTTTATTATTTTATTTTTTGACAAAGCAATTTTAAAAAATTTACTTTATTAGTGGGAAGATATGTAGACAATTTTGGTGATATCGGATTCCAATTTGAGTTGCTTATGGAATTCTAGTTGGGGACTACAAGATGATGAAGTCTTTTTGCTGAGAGGAAGAAAAATAGTTACTCTTTTGTTTCAGCAGGAAACCCTGAATGAACACAATATCATTTTGGGATATTCTACTCCTTTGTCACACTCTCCATTCTTTCTTGGCTGAACTCTTATTAATTATTCAAGGTCAAATCCTCAATGACTTTCCTATTCCTAAACCCTATGCTTAATTCTCAATCCACATCTTAATTGAACTATGAGCATCATTGGATACAATAAGCTATTTCTCTATTAAAAAAAAAAAACTTTACTCAGATTCCATAGCACTGTTTTTTCCTGTTTTTCCTCCTTACTAACTGATTGCATGCTCTAATTTTTATATTTTTGAGCTCGAATTCTGTAAACATCGGAGAGACCTGAGTTCTCTCATCCAGTCCATGGACACTCTGTTTACTCTCTTCTCTACTTCTTCATACTCACCAAGCCTCGAGGTGTTAAGTACTCTCCACACTCTGAGAACCCCCACATTCATAATTCTAAACCTGACTTTTCATCCAGGATTAAATGTTAAGCTGCCTTTTTGAATACAAAAATTAAATATTAAATTGCTTTTGCTTGAATATAAAGTAGGCATTTCAAACATAAAATCCCGAAAACAAAACTCCAGCTGTTCCCCTAAATATGTTTTATTTTCCATCTTAGTAAAAGGCAACACCACTTATTCCAATTGTCTGGAGCAAAAGAACTTGATTGTCACTCAAACCACATAGTCAACGTATCAGCAAATCCAATTTGTTTAACCTTCAAAATATACCTCAAAACCATTATATTTAAGCATTTATGTTACCAAACAGTGAGCAGGGCCCTGCTGCGCACTACTGCCCTCTCCAGAGGCAAAGGTTTGGTGACAAAGGAAAGGAGTCTTTATTCAAAAGCTACACAATGTTGGAATAACAGCTTTCCATGTGCATTAGTCACTTAAACCTAACAATCAAGGCTAAACTTTTTAGTTATAGCTTTAATTATTTAAGTCTATCAATCATGGCTAAAATATTTAATTCCTGTGTTTTCCTATCATTCTCCTTGTTAGTTTTTAATTATCCTATTGCTATAGGATTAGTTTACACACTAAAACATAAGATACAAAAGCTACACAATTTGGAAGAATGGCAGG
>PVKM010004871.1:0-50221 GCA_004027735.1 Carollia perspicillata | reverse complement strand
GCTTAAAAGTATTGGCTCTCAGGCTTTGAGCTGTTCTTCTGTTTGAGTCATGTTTGGTCAGGTAGTACTTGTTACCTATGGGTGGTGAAGCCTTAGGTGTTCACCAGGGCGGGGCAACCTAGTTGCCAGGTTGTGACGCTGTCTGTGGAGGCGGGGTCAGAGAGGGAACTGTGGTGCCTGTTCTAAGCTCTCTGGGATTTGTGTTCCCTCTGCTGCCTCCCACAAGCAAACTGGGCCCCCCTGGTGCTGGTTCCCAGGTGGGCAGGCCTATGCATGCTCCAGGACCCTGTTGGTCTCCCCATCGACCTCTCCTATGAGACTGGGAGTCTCTCCCAGCACCTTTTCAGTCAGTGTTTTTAGGCTTTATTTCCCGTCATTGGGGCCCTGGGCTGTGCGGTCCACTTCACTGGCCGTTCTTGCCTAGTTTATCTGTGCACAAATGTGTGTCTGTGGTTGGCCAACCACCCTGCTTGCCCTTTGTGCTCTACTTGTCTCCTGCTCGTCTCCTGCCCATGTCTGGGGTCTGCAAGCTCCATGCCACCTATGCTTCCCAGTGCTCCCGGGTCTGGCAGCCACTGCCTTTTCCTGCTGCATTCCCTCTCTGCTGCCTGCCAACTCCACCCCTCTTACTGGTCTGGTTGAAAGGTTGTCAGACTTCCGCAGTTCAATTTTTTGTGTTCTGGTTGTGTTATTGTTTGTAAATCTTTGTTGTCCTTAATCTTGATTGTGCAAGGAGGCACAGTGTTTCCACGTATGCCTGCATCTTCGCCGAGTAGAGCTTTATTTTGAGTTTGGTGTGAAAACCATATTTTTGCAAGTAACACAGAATTTTATTTTAGATTATTAGAATTTGTTTATTGGCATTACTGATCTGGGTGAGCTAAAAGCTTCTGGAGAACTAGACTGTTTGCTTCTTGCTTTAGTTAAATTTGAGTCCTCTTCATAGTAAGAATTATCTTGGGTTGTTTGAGTTTAGTGTCAGAAATGTGGAAGTCATATGTGTTATTGAACACATAGTGAGTCCTGTGGAGATGAAGATTTGAGAGGATGGAGAAGACTTTGCCTCTCTCTCCCCCCAGCACTTTTTTTGGGGAAGATAATTGGACTGACCAACAACTATAATATTTTCTTGGAACAAGATTCAGTAAGCATGTACACAGTGCTGTGCTGGTGAAAAATGAATGTAGATTTTCAGTAGGAGGCTTGGGAGACCTCTGTGTTGTTAAATAACATGGGGATGCCAGGGGAGAGAGGGAGTTGTAGGAAATATGTCAAGGTCAAACATAGTCATTTTGTATTTGAGAATGGTTGAGATTTTTTATAATTAAACTGAAAGATAAATTTAGGAAGTTTTATATTTGGAAGTTTGGTTTGACTTCCAATAGAATTTAAGTACCTGGCACGAAGTGGTTTTAAATAATATAAACACCTGATTGAAAAAAATAGATGGAAAAGTTCTAGACATAGTTGTAGGCGATGAGGATGTAAGCGGAACAGAGATGTGCTCCCCCCACCTTGGGGACTTAGTCCTCGCTGTCTCCTGTCCGGAATATTCCTCCTTCAGAGAGCCACATGGCTTCCTCCTTCAGCACCTTTGGGCCCCTATTCAAATGTCGTATATTCAGTGAAATTAACCTTAACTTTCCTTAACCTGCTCATAGTCCACGTCTCCCTTCTGTAGTTTGTTTTTCTCCATAGCATCTCATAGTAACTTAATAATACATAAATACACAGCTATATAAAATATATATACTGTATATATCTATATACACAAATATAGCTATTTTGTGATAATCTAGATGGAATTTAGGGGAACTATAAATTAAGTAGCAAGAGATACATTTAGAACGGCAGGTTGGGAGAAGTAATGGAAGCTCCAAAATGTAAAGTTTCCATTGGGAACTATGTATGGTGTATACATAGTATTTTACAAAGAGCAGTGGGATTGTTGTTCTACATTTCATGGTTATGAAATTTTTACTTGTTCACCAAATACTTATAGAGCACATGCTATGCAAGTTTAGGTACTGGGAACACCAGCAACAAAACACACAAAAATCATTTCCCATCTGAAATATTTCCTCTACTGAGATGTAATCAACTTCATTGATCAGAAGAGGTGACATCCTTTAGGAAATCATTTACAAAAACAGGCACGATGTTCAGATGATGTCAACTGGGATGACACTTTTGACAAGGGAAAAAGAGAGAGTTCAAAAGGATGTGGGGAGTGAGTGAACATTCAGAGCTTACTGAGCGCTTCGAGAGTTTGTAGATGAGGGGAAATGAGGAGTCGGATGCCTCTAAGATTTGAGTCTCGGTAGCTGGAAGAGTGGTGGAGCTCTCAGGACTGCCAGGAAGGGGGACTACTTGTCTTTTGGTGGAAAACTGTGGTGTCCACTTTGATATGTTTTGGATTTGACGGTTGCCATTCATCCAAGTGGAGATGCCCAGGAAGGGGACGGAAATGGAGATGTGTAACTCAGGGGAGACACCCCAGACCAGGATTCATTGAAGCAGCTGATATTTACTTGTGCGTCATTTAAATGTAGCTCGAGGTAAATGAGTTAACGTGAAAGCACAGAGTGTCTTCATCCAATGTTATGGGATATCAGCTGCAATTTCAATCTGCCATCCTATCACTACTGCTGGCGCTCACAGGAGTGTGCACTGTTGCTGAGTAAGTCTGACCATGTGGTGCTCTACCAGTGGACACTGTATTCCTGAGCCTGGGGAATGGCTATCCTGTGCCCTTTACACACTGTGGTTGTAGCTCCAATAGTAGCATCTGTTGTACTTATCGATTGTACTCATTGTACTCATCAATAAGTAATCCATTCTTGAAATTTAGTAAGCTGCTCACTCAGTAATAAACCAGGAATATAATCTACTGCTTATTAATAAGAAATATTAATGTGAGAATAAGAGATTTAAGATTAAATTTATATTCCTAAAATTGCCATAGCTGATGACACATTTTATATTCATTGATAAAAGGTTTACATTCTTCATGTTTTTACTTTTTAAATGATGATATAGGGAATACCACTTAGACTATTTTGGCGAAAAGCTCTACATCAGGGCAAAAAGCTCAATCTACCTTTTGTGTACTCTTAGATATAACTTCATTTTCAAGAAATACTATGTTTTGTCTATCAGAGCCCACATTCGGATTGTAAGAAAATTTTTATTTTATGTGTTAGGTTCAGCCATTGTTTTATGGCTGTATCACCTCTGAGCATCAAATCCTCACAAAATTAATCGTTAAAGGTTGTAAGAGGAGACACTTTATTATCTCGTGTTAAGACAGATTTATTGAGATAATTTACATACCATAGCATTCACCCATTTATAGTGTACGAGTCAATGGCTTTAGAATATTTGCAACACTTTGGGACCATCATCATATTCTAATTTTAGGACACTTTTGTTACCCCCAAAAGAAACAGTCACACCCCATTTCCTACCCCCTCAGCTCTAGGCAACCACTAATCTGCTCTCCGTCTCTATGGATTTTCCTATTGTAGACATTTAATATAAATGGAATCATGCAATACATGGTGTGTTCTGACCGTATATGCACTTAGCATGAAGTTTTAAATCTGTATCAGTACTTCATTACTTTTTATGGCTGGAGAGTATTCTGTTGCATGGATATGCATTTTGTTTATACATTCATCAGCAGGTGTTCGGTGATTGGCAGTTTTTGGCAATTATGAGTAACATATCTGTGAACATTTGTATAGTATAAGTTTTGTGTGTATGTATGTTTTCATTTCTCTTGGTTATATACCTAGGTGTGGAAATGCTGAGTCATGTGGTAATCCTTTAACATTTTAGGAATTGTTCATTTGTTTTGCTAAGTGGCAGTATCATTTTACAATCCCACCAGCAGTTCCATTGTTTCCACGTTCTGGCGAATACTTGTTATTGCCTGTCTTTTTGATTACAGCCCTTTTGGTGGATATGAAGTGGCATCTTATCGTGGTTTTGACTTGCATTTCCATAGTGAGTAATCATATTGGGCAACTTTTCATGTATTTATTTGGCCATTCCTGTATCTTTCTATTCAATCTTTTGCTAGTTTAAAAAATTGGGTTATTTGTCTTATTGAGTTGTATGAGCTCTTTATCTATTATAGAAAGAAGCATTTTATCAGACATGATTTGCAAATATTTTCTTTTATTCTGTGGGTTGTCTTTTCACTTTCTTGATGGTGTTACTTGATACCCAGAAGTGTTTGATTTGGGTGAAGTCTAATTTATCACTCTTTTTACCTTATTGGTTGTGGTTTTGGTGCCATTGCCATCTTTTTTTTCTAAGTAAAATTTTTTTATAAGTAACATAATACAGAAAAGTGCTCAAATCACAGTGCACAATTCATTGCATTTTCATAATGTGAAAATACCTATGAAGCCAGAATTAATAAACCCAACATAACCAATGTCCCACAAGCTTTTCTCATGCTTTCTTGAAGGTTAACCATGATTTTGACTTCTAATATTATGGATGAGTTTTGTCTGTTTTGAGATTTTTATATAGATTGAATGATACAATATCGCCAGCTCTGTTTTATTCAGCATTAAGTTTATAGACCCATCTACATTGTGGTGTGTACTTTTTTTTGCCATTGAAAAAATTTTTTAAAATTATTTTATTGTTTTAAAGATTTTATTTATTTGTTTTTAGAGAGAGGGGAAGGGAGGGAGAAGGAGAGGGAGAGAAATATCAACATTGGTTGCCTTTCATGGGCCGCCTACCTAGCCTGCAGTCCAGGCATGTGCCCTGACTGGGAATTGAACCTGCAACACTTTGGTTCACAGCCCAAGCTCAATCCACTGAGCTACGCCAGCCAGGGCTTGCCATGGAAAATTTTTTTATTGTTGTTCAGTTACAGTTGTCACCATTTTCCCCCATTGCTCTCACCTGCCATGCCCCCCCCCCCGCCCGCACCATTCAATTCTCCCTCCTGTTGGCCTTGTCTATGTGTCCTTTATGCATGTTCCTTGATGACCCTTCCCTATTTTCCCCCCTTATCCCGCTCCCCTCCCCTCTGGTCACTGTCAGTTTGTTCCTTATTTTCAATGTCTCTGGTTCTGTTTTGCTCGCTTGTTTGTTTTGCTGATTAGGTTCCCCTTTTAGGTGAGATCATATGGTATTTGTCTTTCAGCTCCTGGCTTATTTCCCTTAGCATAATGCTTTCTGGTATGTACTTTCATTGGCTTGTTTTCATGTATAGTATTTCATTATGTGAATTTTCCACAGTATATTTTTTTCTACTGTTTCTAGACATTTGGATGGCATGCAGATCTGGTCTGTCAGAATAGAGCTTCTGTGAATATTCTGATCTTTTGGTGAACATACTGTATACTTAAACGTGTAGCCTGGGTTATAGGATAGGCTTAGTTCAGCTCTACTGGATACTGCCATGGTTGCACCAATCCATTCTGATACCCCTTTTTGAATCCTTTTAAAGAACTAGGAAACATTTTTCCAGAAGTCTTCCTCCCTCCTACCCTCCAGAGGAATTCCCCTCGTGTATCTTCGGTTAGAATATCTGTACATGCAGTTTCCTGAAAGCCATTTCAAGAGAAATGACAAGGCTGTAATTGTCTTAGCTTAATCAAGAGTCGCCCTCTGGGGTTGAGGAGGGGTCTAGCATTCTCATAAACTGTTGACCTTCAGATACATAAATGCAATGGGGTTCTGTTCCGTGGAGGAGAGGGGAGGGGAATGTGTGGTGAAATCAACAGCTGAAAAAAGGAACATTCGGTTAAATCAATTAGATGCCTATCTGAAAAAGTGAGCTATTCACCCCATTAGATATCTCTTCTGTGATTACTCTGACAATGTACTAGGTCTTTCACTTTCAGGACAGCTTAATATAGTAAGTGCTCAATAAATATTTTGTAACAGTGGTTGTACTTTCTCGTTTTAAAATAAATTTTTCAAAACATTGTATTTTCATTGGGCTTGCCATTATAGACTAACTGTCCACCTTTGTATAGTATTTTTAGTCCTCGCTTTTAACTTTATTACAATGCCTATTGAAAATGTGCTGTGTAAAATAGTACGGGGGGAGGTTGAGAATGGTATAGGAGTCAGAGAAGTCAAAGAACTTATGTGTACAACCCATGCACATGCGTTAAGAAGGGGAATTCTGGAGGGTTTGGGGGTGCAGGGCAAAGGAGAGATGGGGGGAATTGGGAAAACTGTAATAGCATAATCAATAAAATATACTTTAAAAAACAAAAAAAAGAAAATGGGTTGTGAAGTGTTCACTTACTCACAGGTGGCAAACACAAGGCCCGCCGGCTGAATCCGGTTCTCTGTCTTGTTTTATCTGGCCAGGCACCTTGTTTCTACCCAGTGGCAGCACCGAGCTCCAGGCTCCTAGTTAAGGAGTAGTTACATTTATACAGTCCTAAAATTACATTCAGCCCTTTGAAGGCAACTGCAAGGCTGATGTGGTCCCCTGTGAAAATGAGTTTGACACCCCTGATTACATGGTATTACCTTTTTCCCACAGAAACATGTATTTATTATACTTTCATTCCTGTTAAAGGCTTAACAGCAAATTAATTAAAAACATCTAATACTGTATTATATAAAAGCAAAGATAATAAAATAACTATATATCTCTAAAATCATTTTAGATAACAAAATTGTCTTCTGAGTTATGTTCTTTTAAAGCAAGGAAGGCTCTTGTTTTTCTAAGGGGCCCATCTCAATTATGTGAATACACATAAAAATACAGTTTTGTTCATTGATATATTTTATTTGTCTAAAACAAATTGCCATCTGTAATAAAAGCCCATAGAAAACAACAATTTTTTTTCTGTTCCTTGAATTTCCTTAGGTGTTTGGAAAATGGTTTGGGTGGCTAAAATAACAAGGGCATGAGCAGTGCATGGATGTGCTAGTTAGACAGCCGTGACCCCTGGGACCGGACCAAGGGAGTGCTGTGAAGCAGAGGCCAGCCAGGTCTGGAGGGGCAGGCCCAGTGCGGGGCAAGACCGGGTGTAAGTGAGGTCCTGATTTTCTAACTGGGGTCGCCTCTCTGCCTTCTGAACATTTAGAGCACTTTCACCACTGATGATTATACATTTTGGATTATGTATGAAATGTAATCGTCTTGTTTTAGAACTGTGTCCCCCCTGGGTCGTTATGAGGTGTACAGAATTGAAGTGCCTTGTCATATAAATGCAAGTTTAGTTTCCTATCTGAATTGTACTTTCTCTGGTTCACACCCATTGATGCCTTTCCTGTTCTTAGTTGACCTTTTTTTACCCAAGCTGTTTTGGTACAAGTTCCACCTCGGTTAACGAAAGTGATACTTTACCTTGTCACAATGTTGAAAAAAACTGGGACACTGTGTTTTTTAGGTCAGTAGTAGGTCTAAAGCCAATTTTCTAAAATGTTCTTCAAAATAAGTTGGTTCATGTTTGGTTACCTATAGCACAGCACTGCATGTTAGCAGGAAGGTCTCACAGAAATCGCAGGGGAGTGTGGTTCTCTTTAATTAGTCCTAGAAGTGATGTGGTTTATGGTGAGTTTGCCAAATAATCATCCCCTGTGTACCTCTCTTGAGCAGTCAGTGAGTTGGATTAGTTTGTTATCAAGTTCAGGTACACGACAAACATATACATAAGGAAGTGCTTTGTGGTAAAAGCATAGGTGTAGATTTTTACTGAGCTTTTTGTCTGTAAGGTTTGGACAGCCCTCCTCTGTAGTCATTTTACTGTAGACGGGAAAAATTCCTCCACTCCATGGGGAATGTTTTTGGTGAAATTTGGTTACATATGTCTCTATGTATACATTTATTTGTTTATCCTGTCAAAGTTAACTCTTGTCACAATATTTTGAAGATACGATATTTATAGCGTTGGAAAGTGTTATGTCCCTGGCATTGTCATGGAGTTAATGCAAGATTCATTTCACTTCAGTCCTCAGGGCCTTGTGGGGACAGAGTTAACACTTCTGAAAAACACCCACGTGCTGGGCATATGCCATCTCTTATGTAATTATTAAAATATCCCCGAGAGGTGGATGTTATGTCCATTAAAACAAAACAATTTGAAGATTTTATTTATTTATTTTTAGGGAGAGGGGAAGGGAGGGAGAAAGAGAGGGAGAGAAAGATCGATGTGCCCCAACCAGGGAACGAACCCACAACCCAGGCATGTGCCCTGACCAGGAGTTGAACCAGAGACCTTTGGTTCTGCAGGGCGATGCCCAACCGGCTGAGTCAGACTGGTCAGGGGTATGTCTGTCTTCCAGCTCAGTAATTAGGTCAGGAGATGTTAAGCTGCCCAAGGTGCCATGAACAATGGCTAAGACTCAGATCAGCTGCCATGCTCTTCCCTCTACAATATGTGCCTTCTCTTATTTCTAATAAAATTGTTCTGATTTTTACTCTGGATAAGTGCAAAAAAAAGAGAGAGAGAGAGAGAGAAAATGAAAGCCTGTGAGTATTCTGTGCTACCAGTGAGGATTAAAATGGTTTTTCTTTAACATTTTCAGATAAGTGCATTTTATTGTAATTTGTAACATTTTGAATATTGTAATTGAATTTTTAAAATATTGTTCCTGAAAATTAGTTTATTGGGTAATGTATTCAGTGTATAAGGTTGGGAATGTGAAAATTGACAGTTATTTCATAGAGAAATGAAATAGCACTGAATTTTATATCCAATTAAAATTGCTTTATATGCATTCTTATTACTAAAAAGAGCTTATTACTGTAATTGTTATCACCAGCTTACCTGAAACAGTTAATATATAATAAACCAAAATTATCATACTTTCAGAAATTATGCAAAGACATTTTTTAAGTGCATTTCCTATTAAGGAATTTGAACTACACCCTATGGACAGTAAGAAGCCCTCAGTGAACTTTCCCAGGAGGGGGATGAGACCAGGTTTGCACCGTTGTAACTGTTGGCTGGAGGATGGATTTGGAAAGCTGACTTCGGAAGCACAGAGCTGGGTTAAAAGACCTGGGCTGTAATTCTAGTAATAGGTTATCGATGTCTACACTAAGGAATTGTTCATGAGCGTAAGCAGAGCAGGTGGATTTGGGAGATTTTAAGGAGGTAGAAAAAGGCAGGACCTACTAGGTCTTGGTTGTTTGTAAGGGAAGGGGGGGCGATAGAAGAGATTTCTGGCTTGGGTCCATTAACACTGACAGCTGGGAGCAAAGAGGAAGACATAGGTCTGGGAGGTGGTGGGGTGACTTCAGTTATGAAATGCTAACTTTAAAATATTTCAGTAGGTAGTTTAGTAAGGCGATCTAGACTCAGGACAAAGTTTTTGGCTAAAGATGTTGATTTTGGGATTATAGGTTTCTAGATGACAATTGAAGTCATGAGGGTAGATAAGATCGCCTAACAAGAATGTGCTGATTGAGAAGAGAATAGGTGAGAGGAGGGAACCCTGCCAGAACCACGGGCAGCGGCAGGGGAAGGAAATGAGTAAAGGAGCCTGAGGTAAATGGCTGTTGAGGAGGACAGCCCTGGGGAGCGTGCTGCCAGGGCGCCCATGAGAACAGGGTGGTCCGAGAACAGGCAGGGTTCTCCGATACTGCAGAGCAGGCAAGACAGGCAAAAGGTGTGACTGAGCAGAAGAAGGTTCCTGGTGAATTGGGGAGAGCAGTTTCACCAAAGAGGTGGGGATGAGAGACACCTTTCAGTGGCCTGTGGAGGGAAAGGGCTGGGAGGAAGTGGCGATGGGGAGTGCAGATAAGGCTGCGAAAAAGTCTGCTGCCAATGGAAGGTACTAGGAGGGTATGTGAGGTCAAGGAAGGGATTTTTTTTAAATGTGAGGAAAATTTGCACAGATTTACAAGATGAGGAGCAGCTAATAGGGAGATATCAGGGCAAGGCTCGGGAGAGTGAAGAATTGATGGACCAAGGACTCTAAGTGGTCAGGAGAAGAATGGAGCAGAGAGAGCAGAGGCACCGGTCGACTCCTAGACAAGAGGGATGAAAACTCAACGTCAGATCGGGAAGAAGGAGGAAAGGACGGCAGGATGTGCTGGCAGGGCGCAGAAATGGCTCAGTTGGTTTTACCTGCTCTTCCAGGCAGGAGATCTCGGTTAGAATATTAATGATGTTAATGATGTACATGAGCGGTTGCACAGTGGTGACCTTCGGGTTGGATTCAGGGCTGGATCCAGCTGGCACTGTGCTTTGTAAATTTTGGTATCTAACCACCTTCCGGCGGGGTGCTGATTTTCTGGTTTTCACAGCTCTCCTTCTTGCCTCATTCTGTTCTTCCCCTCGTTTATCAGCCGAGTTCCTGGACACCCTTGAATTTGTGACTGATGGAAGTGACCTGGTTTTCTAGAGTGGAAAGCATTGTTAATTATCTTTAAACCTTAAAAAATGAACAGTTGAGTTCAGGCAGGATAATGAGAACATAACTAAACTGAACGGAGATGAGCATTTTATTTTCAAAGACCATGCTCTTTGTTTCCTTTTTCTTCCATTTATTTAAAAAAAAACTATAGTTGACAATATTGTATCAGGTATACAACATAGTGATTCAGTATTCATATACCTTACAAAATGGTCACCACAATAAGTCTCGTAGCCGTTTGGCATCTTATGTAGTTGGAATGATACTTCTGACTATATCCCTACACTGTACATTACATTCCCACTCCTTATTTTTGTAACTGGAAGTTTGTATTTATTTCTTAATCCCCCTCCTCACTGGCAACCATCAGTTTGTGCTCCGTAGCAATAAGTTCATTTCTGTTTCATTTTGTTTGTTCTTCTGTTTTGGTTTTTAGGCTCCACATGTAAGTGAAATCATGTGGTGTCTGTCTTTCTCTGTCCGACTTCCTTCACTGAAGATTGTAGTATTTAAATACAACCACACCTGCCTTCCTGCTGCAGCTCCTTCTTCTCCTCCCCACTCTAACCGTCTCTAGTCAGCATTTACTTGACATTTACCGGGAGCTTTCCAGATAATACCTCTTGCCCTTGCATGGCCTTACACGGTAGATAGTGTGATCTGTCATTTACAGCTGGGATTCCGAGAGCGCAGGTAATTTTCTCAGGAGTTTGTAGTAAGATTGCTCATTCACACCAGGTGTGCAGCTTGGTACCATGTGCTCTTGGCGTTGGGCACAGCCTGACTGGATTACGAGCCATTTCTTGAGTTGCACGCTCTCCGTTTCTTTCCCCTAGTTTTTCTTGTCTCTGGAGGGAATGATGTTTGTCATTCCTCCACGTGTTGTGTGAACATTCACACTGTGACTTCTACCCTGATCAGTGTTCTATCTTCCCTATTTGGAGGAAGGAGCTGGCTTGGGGGGGTGGGGCCCAGGCTGCCTGGTCCACGTCCTGGCTCTTGTTAGCTGTGCAGCATAGGGCAGGCTTCTTCACCTTCGGTCTCTCCATTTTCTTCTGGCTAAGGTGGGGAGTTGGGGACAGCCATAGAATTCGTGAGGACCGAGTGAAGGAATGTTTGCGAAGAACAGTGCCTGGCGGAGAATGTAACCTTGGAGCTCATTAAATAAATACAAATACCCAAACCAGCAATTTTATATTTTTATTTATTCACACCCTGGATCTTTTTTATAAAAAACACTTGAGGTCTTTGTATTTACAATGTTGGAAGCAGTGAGCACTCCAACCGTAGACATTACCGGCACTCAGTAAATGTTTTGGTGGATGCTGACGTTACTCCGGAACTCATCTGTCCGTTGCAGTCCTTTTTTGGGGGTAGAAGGGGAGAGATTACAGGCAGTAGGCACTGACTCACCGTACAAGGCGAACAGGTGCAGTCTGTATGTGACTCACATTCTACAACACCAAGACACTTTCATAGTCTCTTCATCTTCTTTATTTCACAGAATAACAAGTCAAATATGGAGAATTTAAGTTAACAGCAATTTAGTTGCAGCCATAATCCACAATTCAGATATTTTTCTTTAAGAAAATAAAAGAGTGGGTAATTCTTGGGAAACCAAGAAACCAGTGTCTAAGATTCACTTTTAACTGCTTCTCATCTTACGCTAAACAAAATCTTTCAAAGTGGTGTGCTGTTCTGTTTCATTATCTCTATGACTGTTCCAACAACCCTTCCCAACCTTTCAAAGTGAACGTCCTTCATAAAGGAAGCTCCATTTTTGGAGAAGGGCCCTGACAGTATTACTATCCCCTATTTCTAAGAGGGCAACAATAGCAAAGTAAACAAAAGGAAATCAGCATTCAAAGAGAAAATAATTTTCCTTTGAAAAAAATCTTTTCATAAATTATGTAGAACTAGTGCCTTTTTAAATGAGGATTCTGAACCCTAAGAGTGCTATAATACTTTCCAATGTTAATGTATTAATGGGTGAAGGTGCTCTGAAATGGTCTGGTAGAGTCTCCTGTTCCTTTTACCTGTGTAAGAAGATACATAATTAAGTTTAGGCAAACATAACAAGGAGGTGACAAAGATGGAGTTTCAAATACTTTATTTTCCATTCCATGCTTTACAGCGCTTTGTCATTATTGTATCTGTCTACACCTTGAATGTCCTTCTCTGAAAAATAGCCACATAGTGTATTGACAATGACTTCTTAGAGTGCAGGAGCACCTGAAAAGAATATACACTAACTCTCCATTTCTGTGCAGACGAATGGCTGCTTCAGGTAATCAAGAGTGAGTCTGGGGCTTTCTCTGCTGTTGTTCTATTAGTTAATGCTCCCATTTCATTTTCAAACATTTCACCAGTTCCCCCTCTCCACCTTTTTAAAGTTTTCAGTATTTAATACCTTCTTTCCTTCAGCTCCGAATGTTATAAATGTAGTTGAGACAGCAACTTTTTTTTCCATTTTCTAATTTTATAGCTCTTTTCCAAACGCTCTGAGAATGGATATTTTAGGAGTGAGAGCACGGTTGATGTGAGAGACTTGGCTCCCCAAACTCAAAAGCTAGCTGGGTTTTTCACATTTCTCTGCAGTTGAATTCTCTGTGACTGGGGAAATGAGCGGAGTCAGGGCCTAGGCGCCAGGCTGGGCTCCCGACGACTCCTCTTCCTCTGTGGATCTGTACCAGGTAGTGGCCTGGCTCGGAGGAAAGTTCTTGACGACTAGAGTTTGGCAGAAAAGTGTTTTTCAGGGTCACTTACATCTGTTCACAAGTACATTTGAGAACTTCTGACATAAACATTTATGGCAGTCTGTGATTTTTTCAAGTTTTTCTTTTCCCTATTATAGGATTAAAGAATACTAAAAATGAAAGGTGAACTTGGCTTCAACTCAAGCATACTGATTCTCCTCATTGAAAAGAAATCACTACCTTTCGATGTGCTCTGATACTGCCCACCTGGCCCCACTCAGTTTATCCTAAGGCCTTCATGGCTGCCATTGTTGCTTGTGTGGTAGTGCAATTTCCTTCCCAATAATCTTAAAAAATATATCCCAAATCTCCTTTTATCCTCATTTTGTTTTGTTTCTCTGTAGCTGTTATAACCTTGACACTGTGGACCACCCTGTTTTCTAGAGAGTCTTTCTCCTTTGTGCTGACAGGAGTTGGGAATTTTCTGGGCTTCCTCCTTTTCCTCGTGTCACCATTTCCCAAAGCTGAAGTCCTTGCCCTTGTGTCCCTCTCCTTCATGACTTGACCTGTGGGTGTCTGGACTCTGTGAGGCTATCTCCAGGTATCAGAAGTAGCTGCATTCCGTACCATTAGCTGTTCTTGTTCTGCGTCTCTTACGTGTGGGAGACCAGCTGAACTGTTCTGATAGAAGTTTCAGCTCACCTAAAACTGAGCTCATGTTACTTTTGGTAGGTGATTTAGGGTAGAAGCCCCGGTTATCCCTCCTTTTTCATATAATTTGGTTCAAGTTGTATTTCCGTCCCCTATCCATCATCTCCATCTCCAAACTATCTGTCTATCAAAGGCCTTCCAAGGTCTAGGAGGAGAGGTAGAATTGAGAGAAGCAGGGAACAGCATTTCAAGTGAGTGGAACATAAACAGAATGGGGGGGTGTTGTGAGGCGTCAGAAGATATACTTGAGTTGAGTATCTTAGGGATAGTTAGAATGGGGTTAGAGAAATTTAAGCCTGATATGGGTAAAATAAAGAAATTGGACATTTTTGAGGGGAGAAAATGTGGTGAAACCTGCATTAAAGAGAGATTCATTGGGCTTTGTAATGTAAACAGTTAAGGGCTGGGCAAGGCCTTGGTGAATTGGAGATAAAGGGTGGAAGTTCAAGGTCTGAAGCCCGGGAAACGGGGGGTTTCATCGAGAGACTGGGAGGGCACCTTTTTTTTTTTTTTAAAGGAAGTTGATGTCAGTTCTAGAAATATCTAGCTCAGTTGACATGAAGCCATTTGAAAGGAAATGCCCATTAAAGCATCGGGGGATGAGAGACTTCACAGAAGTCGTGTGAGCACACTGGGCCAGGGAAGGAAATTTGTGTCATAATTGCCTTTGCAGTTTTTACTGCTTTTTCCATTTCTCATGATTCATGCTTTTGTACTTTAATGCTGTCATGTTATTTATGTTAATAATAAACCTCATTTATCTTGAAGATAGCTTTCTGTTAGGCTGCCATGAGATCTTCAAACTTATTTTCTCAGTGACAAATAAATGATTATAAGACTATGGCTTGTCACAGTTTCATAACTTTAGACCAATTTATTGCTATGAGTTAAGTACATTAAGATTAACATTTCACAGGTACTAATGGCACAGCAGGATAATCGATGGCAGGCAGTCTGAATCTGCGAGCCCTATGGGAAAAGCTCAGTCGAAGATTTTCCCTAAAACCATGAAGAGGACGTTTATGGTTGTTATCACGCGGTCAGATTTTTTTAAATAGGAAGGAATGGTGGTCACAATGCTGATAGAGTGATCACGTATCTTTGCTTTTTTGTTTCTTTGTAATATGTACACTGTTAGCAAACACAAGGACACATCTATCCACATACACTGAGGTGTCTGGGGTTGGGCAGTGTGGGGAGAAAACAGAAGAGCTGAGGAAAGACTCCGTTTTAATTGTTATAGAAAACCACGTTCCTCTACTCTGACATACCTGAGTTGGGAGGAAGCCAAAACTGTGTCTTTTGAGGGAGAATCAGTGAAGGGAGAGTGGAGAACTGCCCATTGTTTCAGGTGAGGAAGAATTCTTGTTCCTTTTTCTTCCAGCTATTTTTGTCGGTGGCTGTAGTTGGAATTTGGGTTCAAACTTCAAGAAGCAGCCCCTGTGCCACCTGCTAGACTGTGTGTTCAGAAGGTTCTAGAAGGCCTTAGTGAGGGTGGGTACTGCCTGGGGTCGTCTTCAGTCCGGTGAGCCCTCAAGGAGTGAAGTGATGGAGCAGAGCAGGACCGTCTGAGTCTAGGCCGTAGATGCAACAATAATACCACTTAACCCTTATATTCCTTAGAAATGGTGAGAGATGTCTATGTATTTGGTCTTCACTACAAATTATTAAGCCGCTCTCCATCAAAATTCATCACTCTTCTGTGCCTTCACTGGCTACACCTACAGCAAAATGTGATAATACAGGAATAGAGAGAGTACTGTGGGAGGTCAGAGGAAGGTATGAAGAAGCCACAGTTTTAAGATATAGCACTCCTTGTGTTAGTCTGATGCCCAAAGAAGTTACTGCCTTGTGAAGCTCACAGAGCTGAAGAGTTGTGGAACTGAAACAAGAATCTACAGCTTGTGATGCCTAGCGCAGAGGACTTTTATGAGAGCCTGTTGCCTCTAAGAATTGATCAGCGGAGTTGCAGAGGTGTGCTGCATTTCTGCCTCTGCGTTCCGTCCTCTGCGGTAGACCAGACACACGCCAGAGCCTGTCTCACGCAGGCTTTGAAGTTCATCTTCCAGCTCCCTGGCCTGATAACTGTCTGCTTGGACCTCCACCAAGCCTCCCTTAGACTCAGTGGACCACTTCTTCATTTGCTAAACCATATTCTTAGTATCACATGCCTTTCCATTCAAAACCATTTATTTCTAAAGGAAATTTGGAGCACATATCCTTAATATGTCCCTATTTATTAGTAAATCACATTCATGTACTAATATGTATTTTCATTTTCTGTCTCTCCTTCCTTCCTTTCTTCCTTCCTTTGTTCTTTCTTCCTACCTATCTATCAAATCTATTTTGTGAAGCATAAAAGAATTGACATTAAAAAGACACTGGATAAATATGAGTAGAAGTTCTAATTTGTTCTTTCTGATAATCAGTGGGTTGTTGTGTCCTCCAAAGGAACCATGTTTAGTGTTAGGAGAATAAATTCCAAATATTGTCATTTTAATTGTTAGAGCCCTGTCTTTATCCTTACTAGCCTTGTTCAGATTTAAACCTCCATTCATCTTTATACTTTTTTTCATTTGTTTGTACCACCTGTATCAGTTAGGGTTCTCCAGAGAAACAGGTATACAAGGTCTGTCCAGAAGTTATCCAGCCTTGTAATATGAAAAATAAAGCATTTACTGAAGGAGATGCAAGATGCAAGAAACATTGTATGTGGAATAATGACGCCTCAGTCCCCTTCAAAGTAAGCACCTTAGGACCTCACACAGTTCTCCCAATCACCATTGGCTGCCCGGTCGTATTTTCCTGAATCTCATCGGTGGTCTGAAATGTTTTACCTCTCAAATGTGATTTTAGTTTTGGGGGAAAACAAGGAGTTGCAGGGTGCTGAATCTGGGTTGTAGAGGGCCTGAGTCACTTGGGTGATTTAATGTTTTGCCAAAAAACTGCATGAGATGCGATGCATGAGTGGGTGCATTGTCTTGATGAAGCTGCCAATTTTTGGTTGCCCATAGCTGCGGCCTTCTGAACATCTGAATAGTTTCCACAAGGAATGTTCAAGTTTAATGCAAAATTCGATGAAGATCCGTTGCTGTGCTCTCTCAGTCATTTTGAATGCAATGGCCACACAGTACCCGTGCGCACTCAACGGCATCCACTGCCCTCGCTGACGAGTACAGTGAAGTCATCATTGTTCATGCATGTGCGTTCCAGTTCACTGTCCTTGTTTGCCAGGTTACATTGATGTTTCACAAACCATTCCCATTATGTTAATGGTGGCTGGACTTTTTTGGAAAGATTTTATACAGCTAAACAGATCCATGTCCACGTCTGTGTCTATATCTGTGTCTGTGTCTATCTCTGTCTGTCTGTCTGTCTATCTGCTGAAAGATAAATTAAGATTTATTTTGAGGAAATGGCTCAGGTGATTGTGGAAAATGGCAGTTTAGAAATCTTCAGGACAGACCAACGTTTCGAAACTCAGGTGAAATTTTTATGTATGTGGAGGTAGGTTGCTTCTCCTTCAAGGACCTCACTCTTTGCTTGTGAGGCTTTCAACTAATGGAGCAAGCCCACATACATTATAGAGGGTAATCTGTTGTACTCAAAGTCTACTGATTTAAAGGTTATCAAATCCAAAAAACTGCCTTCATAGTGACATCTAGGCTAGTGTTTGACCAAAAATCTGGGCACCGTAGCCTGGCCGTGTTGGCACATAACATTGACCGTCCCACATGTTTATCATTGTTTTTGAGCTGGAACTTTTGTGGTCGCATCCTAGCTTATCTTCCAGCCTCCCATGCCTAACACTTCCAGTTCAACCCCATACTGCCAAAGGGGCCTTTGAAGGAAACACACTGGCATGGGGGAGTTTGTATGAGTCTAAGCAACATAAGTAATAATAATATTCACTACAGTATTGCTTTTGTGATTCCCAACACACAATTATGATAAAATTCAAAGCTCTGTGCAATCTGAGCCCCTCTAATGGCCTAGCCTCTTCTTTCCCATCACTGCCAGACTTGTGTACCCTTTAGTTACTTACCCACAGGTACTCTTAGTTCTTCAAGGGCACTGATAATTTTCCCGTATCCATGTGGCTTTGCTTTTTGGAACAGAGCAACACTGATATGAGGGGAAAGACAAGATGATGAGAAAAAAACGGGACTGTGGGAGAACAGAAATTGATGTGAAAAATTCAGGCTTTTGCCATCTGAAAAAATTTTATTAAGATGAGGGAAAGGTGAGATAGACGGTGTTACAGGCTGAATTGTGCCCCCACCTCATTCATATTCTGAAGTCTTAGCTCCTAGTACATCAGAATGTGACCGTACTTGGAGACAGGATCTTTGCAGAGGTAATTAGACTACAATGAGGTTGTTAGGGCAGGGCCTAATCTGGTGTGACTGGTGTCCTTAAGAGAAGAGGAAACTGGGACACAGGCATGCCCAGAGAAAAGATGATGGGAGGACACAGGGAGAAGGCAGACATCTGCAAGTCAAGGAGAGAGGCCTCAGAAGCAACCAAACCTGCTGACACCTTGATCTTGGACTCCAGCCTCCAGAACTGAGAAATAAATAAATCTTTGTTGTTCGTGCCATTCAGTCTGTGGTTCTTTGTCATGGTAGCCCTAGCAGACTGACACAGGTGGAGTGAGGAGGGGTTTCGGGAGCACAGAGTGCGCTGAAGCTAAGGGGCACTAAACTGTGGAGTGTTATGTTTGTGGATTGTGCATCAAGGTTACTACTACATAAAATGGGATATGTACCAGGTTATAACAGATCTCCGGAAGGTGCTGGAAATTTGCTTGGTACTTGAATTAACCCTCTGTGCTTTCAACATGACTGATAACTGCTGAATTTGACCTTGATCACCTGACTCAGGTAGTGTTTGTCAGTGTTTCTTTATTGTAAAGCTACTCTTCTGTACTACGGTCTTGGACATGAAGTCAGAGCATGCAGCACACACATAAGGAGTGGGTGCCCTTAAATTCTTTAAACACAAAAAATGTGAAGCAGGTTTTGAAGAGCTGGTGTGAGTGACAATGTTCCTGAATTGTGAGGCTTGTAAAAAAAAAAAAGAAATGACGATGTTGTTTCGGTTATTTGCTTTGTATCAGAAAAAAATACCCCCTATTGTGGCTGTGAGAAGTAAGGAAAATGTTGATTTGAACTTTGTAATTTGTCAAATAAAATTAGATTTCAACCTTGGACTGTCTTTTTTGATTTAATTAAGGCAATCAGTTTTTATCAGCACCAATGTACACTGGTCTGTTCCACTGAGACGCCTGTGCTATTGTAGCCAGACGGAAATATTAAAATTGGTTGGTCTTTGATTATTAACTGAAAGGTTATAAACCATTGTTTCCTTAATGGCAGGGCCTTGACAGTTACATTTATTGGGCGGTCATAGTCCATGTGACTTTTTCATAGCCTGACCAGACCCTGGTCTTGGGTATAGTCTTTTCCTAGGCTACCATTCCTATTGCATAGGGGCAGAAGACTTCATTACCTCCCTCTAGTGGTCAGTTTTAGAATTTCAGATTCTTGGACAAATTTAGCTGAAAAAACAAATTTGTGGCAATCCTCATGATAATTTTCAATAATATTTTAATATGGATACTAAAATGATATGGTGATTGAATTTTAACTATGTCTTTTTGGATTATAACTATTTTTTAAAATAAGACAATACTTTAAGGTAGTGAGTAATTATAACTTAATTAAAAGCTGTAGTGACAAAGATGGCATTCCAGGCAGAGGCTTACCTAGCTACTATTAACTAAGAACCTCAGTGGCTATTTAATTTTAGCCAGGGAATTGAATTTGGCTTCTTGCAAGGGTTTTATCAGGGCTGTAGGAGCAAGTGCATTTTCTAGATAAACTTGAAAGCTACAAAGCTTTATGAGAACAGGAGCGAAGGAGTCCTCTAGAGCATTGCTTGTCATTCCTTCACAGATAAAACTTTATTTCAGTGCAGGGAAGGGTCTCCTTTTAGTGCTCCTTATCAGCTTTCATTATGTTACCATGGCTTTAAAAAGATGCAACATTTTTTATAGGGTCCTATCTCTGGATATTCTTAGAGGGTTGAAATAATTTATCAGAATTTGAGACTGGCTTTGTCTTATTCTTGAGGAAAGTACTGCAGGTGCTCATCCTGTGAATGAGTTCTAGGGTTTCTGCCCTGACCCAGAGTTTTGTTTCATTGAGATCCAGAGGGTATGACAAAGAAAGGCAACCAAAGCAATGCGAAATCTGTCAAGTCTCCTTCAATGTGGTCCTGACGAGGACTGAAGCGGGACTGGAGAGGCAGCAGTCCACTAAGCAGAACTTCTGTTCAGAAATAAGAAGGAAGACATTCCGACAGAGAACCCATATTAAAGCAGTAGTCTATTTGTGATATTCGTGTTGCATATGATACCATAGATGTACAGTCAAGGAAAGTTGATGTGTCTTTGCTTTTTTAAATGGAAGCACATTAAGTAATAAGGTGACCTGTCTATTGTTGCCCACCCAGTTGCATCTGATCCACTGGAACTCCACCTTGTTTGGCAGTATTGATGAGGCTGTGGGGAAGCCACATGGGATCGCCATCATTGCTCTGTTTGTTCAGGTAAACTGTTACCTGTGATTGTTATATTGTTCAAATGCTTATTTCCAATTAATTTTGCTATATGTGTGTATATATATTATATTTGAAAGCAATATATATTTATTTTTATTGAAGTAGAGCTGACATACGTTATATTAGTTTCAGGAGTACAACATAAGGATATGATATTTGTATACTTATGAAATGATCATCACCATGAAAAGTTTCTAGTAACCTTCTCTCACCATACAAAAATTTTTACAATGTTATTGACTATATCCCCATGCTGTGCATTACATTTTCATGGCTTATTTATTTCGTAAGTGGCATAATGTACTTCTTAATCCCCTTCACCTATATGGCCCGCATCCCCAAATCCCTTCTCTCTGACAGCCATCGTTTTGTTTTCTGAATCCGAGTGTGTTTCTGTTTTATGGGTTTGCTTTAGATTCCACATATAAGTGAAATCATATAGTATCTGTCTTTCTCTGTCTGACTTGTTTTATTCAGCATAATACCTTCTAGGTCTATCCTTGTTGTCTTCAATGGCAAGATCTCATTATTCTTTATGGCCAAGTAATATTCCTGTGTGTGTCCTTTATCCATTCATCTGTAAAGAGCTACTTAGTTTGCTTCCATATCTTGAATATTGTAAACAGTGCTACAGTCAAATTAGGGGTGCATATGTTTTCTAATTAGTGTTTTTATTTTCTTTGGATATATACCCAGAAGTGGAATTGCTGGATCATATGGTATTCTATTTTTAATTTTTTAAGGAACTTCTATACTGTTTTCCATAGTGGTTGCACTAATTTACAATCCTATCTATAGTGCGTGAGGGTTCCCTTTTCTCCACGTCCTCACTAGTGCTTGTTATTTGTTGTCTTTTTGATAATAGCCATTCTGACAGGTGTGAGGATGTCTCATTGTGGCTTTGATTTGCGTATCCCTGATGGTTAGTGATATGGAGTATCTTTTTATTTGCTTGTGGGCCACCTGTATGTTGTCTTTGGAAAAACGTTTATTTAGATTATCTGTCCATTTTTAAATCGGATTTTTAAAATATTGAGTTGTATAAGTTCTTTATACATTTTAGACGTTAACCCCTTACTGGGTATGTTTGCTAATATCTACTCCCATTCAGTAGGCTGCTTTTCTGTTTTGTTGATGTTTTCCTTCACTGTATAAAAACTTTGTAGTTTGATGTAGTCCCATTTGTTTATTTTTGCTTTTGTTGCCCTTGCTTGAAGAGGCTACAAAAAATGATTGCTAAGATTGATGTCAAAGAATTTATCGCTTATGTGTTCTGGGAGTTTATAGTTTCATGCATTACTTTCAAGTGTTTAGTCCATTTTCAGTTTATTTTTGTATATGATATAACAAAGTGGTCTAGTTTCATTCCTTTGCAGGTAGTTGTCCAATTTTCTCAACAGTGTTTATTGAAGAGACTGTCTTTTCCTCATTGTATATTCTTGTCTCCTTTGTCATAGATCAACTGACCATATAAGTGTGGGTTTATTTCTGGGCTCAGTATTCTGTTCCTTTGACCCATGTCTGTTTTGTTATGAGTACCATACTATTTTGATTAGTATACTGTACTTTACAAACTATACTTTGTAGTATATTTTACAATATACTTTAGTATAGTATATTATATCTTATAATATATTTTATAATAAAGTATAATAATTTATAATTATAATAAATTATAATATTTTATAACATACCATATTTGGACTATAAGACGCACCTAGGTTTTAGAGGAGGAAAACAGGAAAAAAAATTGAAGCCAAAAATGTGGTAAAATATTTAATAATATAAATAACATAATATCTCACCAATGTAAATGTAAACAGAACTCAACAGCAGCATTAATAACAGTTATTCCTCCCAAATTTTTTGGGGGGAGGAAATGTGTGTCTTATGGTCTGAAAAATACAGTACTTTGGTATATTTTATAATATAACATAACATAATAGTTTGTAATATACTATAAACCGTAGCTTTGTAGTATATTACAAACTATATTTTGTAGTATAGTTTGAAATCAGGAAGCATGGTATCTCTAACTTTGTTCTCCGTTCTCAAGATTGCCCTGGCTAGTTCTTTTGTGGATCCAAACAAATTTTAGGGTTTTTGTTCTAATTTTGTGAAAAATGCCATTGATATTTTGGTAGTGATTGCACTGAATCCATAGAGTGATTTGGGTAGTATGGACATTTTAACAATATTAATTCTTCCAGTTTATGAACACTTTCTATCTTTCTTATTTGTTTGTCACCTTTCATTTCTTTCATCAATATTTTACAGTTTTCTAAGTACAGGCCTTTCACCTCTTTGGTTAAATTTATTGCTAGGTATTTTATTCTTTTGGTGCAATTATAATTGGGACTGTTTTCTTTAATTCTCTCTTTGATAGTTCGTTATAGTGTATGGCAGTGCAACAGATTTCTGTATATCGAGTTTGTACCCTGCAACTTCACTGAATTCATTTATTAGTTTTAGTAGGTTCTTTTGGAGGAGTCCAGTGTTTTCTATATGTAATATCATGTCACCTTCAAATAGTGACAGTTTTACTTCTTCCTTTCCAATTAGGAAGCTATGTATTTCTTTTGTTACCTGATCGCTGTGGCTGAGCCTTCTAAGACTGCATTGAGTAAAAGTGGCAAGAGTGGGTGTCCTGGTCATGTTCCTGCTCTTAGAGGGGGAGCTTTCAGCTTTTCCGTTGAGTGTGACGTTAGCGGTGGGGGTGTCATGTGTGGCCTTTACTATGCTGGTGATGTTTGTTCCCGCCATATCCATTTTGTAGATAGTTTTAATTACAAATGGATGCTGAATTTCGTTAAATGCTTTTTCTGCGTCTATTGAGGTAATTATATAATTTTTATCTTTGGTTGTGTTAATGTGGTGTATCGTGTTGATTGGTTTGTGGATATTGACCCATTCTTGCATCCCAGGAATAAATCCCACTTGACTGGGATTGTGTGTGGTCCTTTTAAGGTATTGTTGTATTGGGTTTGCTGATATTTTGTTAAGGATTTTTGCATCTATGTTTATCAGGGATACTGGCCTGCAATATTCTCTCTCTCTCTCTCTCTCTCTGTCTTTGGTTTGGTGTCAGGGTAATGCTGGTCTTGTAGAATGAGTTTGAAAGTGTTTTATCCTCTTCAACTTTTTGGAATAGTTTCATAAGGATATGTATTAATTTCTTGAAATGTTTGGTAGAGTCATGCACCTGGGAAGCATCTAGTTCTGGACTTTTCTATTGGGATTTCTTTTGATTAATGATTCAATTGCACTACTAGTAATCAGTTTGTACACCAATCTTTCTGATTCAGTCTTGAAAGATTGTATGTTTTTAGTAATTTATCCACTTTTTTCTAAGTTGTCCCTTTGTTTGGTGTATAATTGTTGTGGTATATTTTTATGATTCTTTGTATTTCTGTGGCATTGGTTGTAACTTATCTTTCATTTTTTATTTTATTTATTTGGCTTCTCTTTTTGTTCTTGATGAGTCTGGCTAGAGGTTTATCCATTTACTTACCTTTTCAAAGAACCGGCTCTTAGCTTCATTCATCTTTTCTGGTTTTTTTTGGTCACTGTTTCATTACTTCTACTCTGATCTTTATTATTTCTTTCTTTCTAATAATGTTGGGCTTTGCTTCTTCTTTTTCTAGTACCTTTGGATGTAGGGTGAGATATTTTGAGGGGGATTTTTCTTGTTTCTTTAGGTAGGCCTGTATTGGTATAAATCTTCCCACTCAGAACTGCTTTTTCTGTGTCCCATATAATTTGGAAGATTGTGTTTCCATTTTCATTTGTACAAAGGTATTTGTGAATTTCTTATTCCATCTTTTTGTTGACCCATTGGTGATTTCGTAGCATGTTGTTTAGTTTCCATGTGTTTGTATTTTTCCAGGTTCTTCTTGTAACTAATTTCTAATTTCACACCTTTGTGGTTGGAAAAGATGCTTGATATGACTACAGTCTTCTTAAATTTATTGAGACTTGTTTTGTGGCCTAACATGCGATCAGTTTTGGAGAGTCTTCTTCTGTTTTGGGCTGAAATATTCTGTATACTTATATTAATCTCATCTGGTCCAACGTATCATTTACATACATTGTTTTCTTGTTGAGTTTTTGTTTGTTGATCTATTTATTGATATAATTTGGGTGTTCAAGTTCCCTACTATTATTGTAATACTGTAAGTTTCTTTATGTCTGTTGATATTTGCTTTATGAATTTAGGTGCTTCTACTGCTATGTTGGGTGACTAGATGTCTACAAGTGTTGTATCCTTTTGTTGGATTGATCCCTTTTTCATTATTCGATGCCCTTCTTTCTCTCATGTCACCATCTTTGTTTTAAGTTTTATTTTGTCTAATTATTGCTACCCTAGCTTTCTTTTCGTTTCCATTTGCATGGAATCTCTTTTTGTATCCCTTCACTTTCAGTCTGTGTGTGTCTTTAGATGAGACATAAGTCTCTTGTAGGCAGCATGTGTGTGGGTCTTTAAAAAAATCATTTAGCGACCCTGCATCTTCTGATTGGACCATTTCGTTCCTCTACATGAATAATTGATAGGGACGCACTTGTTCCCGTTTTGTGCTCCTCTGTTCCTTCTTCCTGTGCTCTCTTTCCATGGGATTTGATGACTTTATTTAATGATGTGTTTAGGTTCATTTCTCTTTATTTATATCTTTGTGTCCAGTGCAGGATTTCAGTTTTTGGTTGCCAAAAGGTTTATATTTAACGACCTGTGCATATAGCAGTATATTAAGTTGGTGGTCACTTAAGTTCAGTTGCATCCTAAAAGCTCTACATTTTTATCCCTACCCCTGTGTTCTATGTGTCTGACATCCTATTTTGCATCTTTATATTTTGTATAACTTTTAATTATTATACAATTGGATAATTTTATGACTTTTGTCTTTTCACCTTCATATAGTTTTTTAAGTGGGTGATCCACTATGTTTACCATATGTTTGTCTTTATCAGTGAGATTTTTTTAAATACATATTTTTATTTCTAGTCATTTCTTTTTCTTTTTCACTCAGATAAGTTTTTTTAACATTTCTCGTAAGTCTAGGTTAGTGTTAATGAATTCCTTTACCTTTTGCTTGTCTGGGAAACTCTTTATCTGTTCTTTAATTCTGAATGATAACCTTGGAAGTTTTCCTTTTAATGCTTTGAATATATCATATCAATTGCTTGTGGCCTGCAGAGTTTCTGAAAAAAAATTAGCTTATAGTCTTATGGGGGTTCTTTTGTGTATAACTAGTTGCTTTTGTGTATAACTAGTTGCTTTTGTGTATAACTAGTTGCTTTTCTCTTGCTGCTTTTAAGATTCTCTCTGCATCTGCAATATTTGACATTTTAATTGGAATGTGCCTTTACGTGGACCTCTCTGGGGTCTTGTTTGGGACTCTTTGTGCTTCCTGGACCCGGATGTTTGTTTCCTTCCCCATATCAGGGGTGACTTCTTCACCTAAGTTTCTGCTCTTTACTCTTGCTGTTCTCCTTCTGGGACCTCTTCAAGGCTGTGCTAGTGTGCTTGATGCCGTCTCAGAGTGCCCTTAAACTATGCTCATTTGTAAAAGTTCTTTTTTCCCAGTTGCTGTTCAGCTTAGGTGATTTGTGGTACTGTGTTGCCGATCCGTTCTTCTGTATTATGTAACTGCTGTTGATTCCCTCTGGTGTAGCTTTCATTTCAGTAATCATATCCTTCAGCTCTGATGGGTACTTTCTTAATTTTCTGTCTCTTTGTTGAAGTCCTCACTGTGTTCCTCCATTCTTCTCCCGAGTTCAGCGAGCCTCTTCATGATTATTACTTTGAATTCTTTATCAAGTAGATTGCTTAACTCCTTTGTTTAGTTTTTTTCTCTGATGTTTGGTTTTCCTATTGTGTTTGGAACATATTTCTTTGTCTCCTCATTATGCCTGATTCTCTGTGTTTGTTTCTATGCATTAGGTAGATCAGCTGTGTTTCCTGGGCTTAAAGATGTGACCTTCTGTAGGAGAAACCCTGTGGGGCCCGGCATTGCAAAGCCACTCTGGGCACCAAAGCCAGGTGCCGGGTGCTTCGTGCACCATTCTAATGTGGTGGGGCTGTGGCTGCTGTGGGCACCCTGGTGGACCGGGGAGCTGGCTGAGGCAGAGGCGTGGGCAGGACTCTCCCAGGGGTGTGCCCAGTGGCACTAGCAGGCTAGCAGGAAGATTGTAGAATGCCACCCACTAAAACTGGGCTCAGCACAGGAGAATGAGATCACAAAAGTGACTTTCACCAGTATCTCAGTCCCCAGAGAAACTCCCAGATGTCTCCTGCGTCTCCAGCATGCACTTCAAGATTGGCAAGTTGAACTCAACCTACAGCCTAGGTGCTCTTCTATCTGTTGGTTTTACACTGATTTCTGAGTCAAGTGAGACCGTGTGTGAGACCTTTAAGGGCAGGTTTTTCTTTTTTCTGCAGTCCTGGAGTTTTCTTGGATGTATTCTCCATTGATTTTGGAAGTTGGATGTTATAGGGGCTCCTCTCTCCTGTGCAAGGACCTGTGCCTGATGCAGAGCTTGAATCCCTGGCTCCTCCGGGAAAAGTTCCATATCCTTGAGCTCTATCCCGACTGTGAAACACCCTACTGGGGTGTGGTTTTTCTCCTGAGTCGACTGTATTTCCACCTCTCCTGCCCTTCTCGGCACTGCCCCTTGTTGTGGAAGCTCTATTCGTTCCATTTCCAGGTCCCCTTCAGAGGGACTTCAGCGTTTTCCTACACTGCCATCTTGAATAGGAACCCAGAATATCTTTGGGTCTCCCTCAATTTTATGACATGGTGGTGACATTAAACACGTATATACGGCCTGGCCGTGGGCTGGAGCGTTGTCCTAATAAGCCAGGGTTGCAGGTTCATCCCTAGTCAGGGCACATGTGAGTTCAAGAATCAATGAATAAATGTAGAGAAATAGGTGGAACAATAAATTGATGTTTCTCTCTCTCCCCACTTCCTCTCTCTCTAAAGTTAATAAATGAAAATAAAAAGTAAAATAAACTATATATACAGAGAACACTGATAATTTAATGATTATCAAAACTTGGTCTTTGTGGGTTGTGAAAGAGCAGCTGTATTCATTGGTAGCAACTGGTTCATTTACTTATTAGAAATTCTCTTCAGAGTGCCAGTCAGGGCCTTCGGAGAAGTGATTTAGAAAATACCTTCTGAAAACAGAGTTCATTTTATCAATGAAAAAAAAATTGAAATGTTTTTGGACTTCGGCTGACTGCAAAATCTAAGAAAAATCAATAATGTAATCATGTCATAGATTCTTTTTGTTCTTTGTTATTCATAATTTTTACTCCAAAATAATTTGAAGTGCCTTATAGAAAGCATTGGTAAAATAAGACTGGCAAAGACGTTGGTAGATACAGTCAATATAAAGTTTAGATTTGACCTCTGTGGTGGACAAAGGAGATTATACAGATTTAGTGAATGTACAAAGGTGGACCATCTGCTTTAAAAGGTAGAAATTTAATGTAGTTCCTAAGGGTGAATTTTTAAAATTTTGTCTTATTTTATACTACATGTGGTAAAAGATGTACCTTACAGAAGAGAAACCAAGGGCCAGGGAAGTCAAGTCATTGTTTATAGTCACGCAGTGATTTGCAGTCACCAATGAGGACCTGAAACCATTCTCCTACTTTGTGTGGTCCCAGAAATAGAAGGCAATGCCTCATTCTTCCAAAGAAAAAATAATACAATAAAATAAAAACAAGAATACCAATAACCAAACAGTCACACACAGAAGAGCAGGGACCCTGAGAGCGCGGGATGGAAAGCCAAGGAGCTTGGAACCAGCAACAAGCTCAGTGTTGGGGGCAAGGGGAGGTGCGAGAGCAGGGGCACCGGTTCTAACTTGCCATACGTTTGCCATGAGGGAAAATCAGGTTATCCATGTGAAAATGCCCTTCAGAAGGAAGTAAAAGTATACAAACCATGGGAGAAAAATTTCAAGAAGGAAAGAAGGGCTGATCAGGATTGTCAGCCTAAGCAGGGAGGTGAGAAAATCGGAGGGGAGAGACTCAGAGGCAATGACTGCAGACTTCCCTTTCGAGAAGCAGTAGCCAGAGGGGAGGGAGGAGGGGACAGTGGGGAGAAGGGTTTTCAGGAGCTACTATGAAGGACACAGGGACAAAACCAAAGGGGAGGGTGGCAGCAAGGGAGTGAGGTGGGTTTGGCTGGGGTGGGGTTGGGGGAGTGGTGGGGAGAAAATGCAGACAACTGTAATTAAACAACAATAAAGTAATTAAAAAAAGAAGCTTGACTCAAGAAAAGACAAAAGGGGTCAGGAGGTGGGGAAGGCCTGTTTGTTTCATTTTGTGATCTGAGATTCCCCTGTGTTTTTATTCTGAGCCAAAAGAGCTAGTTCAGATATTGGGTTTAAAAATACCGGCAAGAAAGGGGCTAATGGACACAGGAATTCCTGGAGAGGGCAGGAGGGCATGGGGTGGAGACCATGTGTGTGTGGATTAAGCTTGGACTGGAGGAGACCCACCCTTCCTTCAAAACAGAGGGCCAGGAGGAAAAGGTGGATAGAAATGGGATTAATTTGTAGGCAAAAAAGGCAGGAAATTAGGGGAGTTCATGCCTGATGACTCTCATTATCTCTGAGATATAAAGCAAAATTATTTATAGAGAAAGGAAATGTGAGTTTGGGGTTGGGTTTTTAAATAGCCCATAAAAAGAATGATAATAGATTTAACAGTGGGTGTACCCATCAGATTGGATAACCCAGATGGTACTGGACAATGTATTGTGGATTGTTCCCTATCCAGGTAGAGGAGTAGAAAATTCTAGCAAATTGGTCCATTGGTCCATTGCATAGCAGATGACTTAGGAGGACAGAAAGGTTAGAGAGTTGAGAGTGTTTGAAGAAGTGTCACTCCATATGAGCAGGAAGGGACAGAGACAAAGCCAAGAGTCCCCTGAGAGTCTTGGCTCCTCGTGGTCCATTAATGGAAAGAGAGAGAAAAGAGGGAGAGAACTGGATAGGTGAGAAGTTTTCAGGGTGAAAACAAAGCCCGGGCATGTTTTCAGGATTGGTTTGCAGGGGTATAATGGGGCTGCAAGCCGTGAACTCAGGGGGTGGGTCACTAACATGGATGCTGAAGCCCTCCAGAGTGATGGCAGGGGGTGAGAGCTGCAAGGGAGTGACCAGTGGATCAGTAAATGACAATTAGAACGTGACATCATCAGTGGCGGATGGTCCACTCAGAGGACAGCCTTATGCATGTGGGTCTGAAGGTAACAGCAGGGCACTGACCACAGCTTTCAGTCTTATGTGAGAGAGGCTACACAGTGTCCACTTGAAGGGCCAGGGAGAGCTGTGACCTTGGGTAGACCCAAGGTGGTTCACCTAGACCAGGAGGTGGTAGGAGAGCTTGTCAAAGATGTGGAATCATCTTGCTTCAGAGAACATAGAAGGAAATGAGGGGAGGTGGAAAAATATCGGGCCAAGTAGGGCTGAGATTCTAGTGGAGGAAACTGACCAGAGGGTTTGCCTTTTGGGTGGTGGTGAAGGATGGCAATGGTGAGAGGTAAGAAGGTAATTGTCTCACGGTTGCTGGTGGACTCGTGGCACCAGGTGTGTTGTCACCTAGACTGCTGTAGGATTTTAGGGGTCAGGGTGTGCAGAGTATCATCTGTACTTGCTTATTGGTGGCTGTAACCTCTGCAGACCACAACTTGGCAGAGGAGGAAAGGGAAGAGATCGTATAGCATCGATAGATCGAGTTTGTGACTAGATATAAACCTTTGCCCATAAAATAATCTTTATAGATAAAAGGAGCCAGTAATAGTGATTAAGGGCTACTATATGTAACAAGTTATTTGGTACTCTATCACATTCTGAGTAAGAATAATATGGATGACGGTGATTGAATGATAATGCACCATGCCCTGGTCTGAGGTCTTTGGTTTAGTCTTCTCTTCAACCCTATCACTTTTATCCTCTGCCCCGTAGAGATGAGGCGCAGAGGTTAGGTAAACTTGCTCAAGGCTAAGAAGTGAGTTGGAATTAGAACCCAGGCATCCACGGTGAGTGTTCTTGATCCTGAACCACTACTTGGTGTGGCATTACAACATTCAGATGTGGACTCCTCATAGTTGTAATCTGACGGAGATACAGGAAATGGAAACAGGCCCTCCGCTCTCGGCGCAGATACCCAAATGCTACATCAGGGTTAAACCGAAAAACAGACAGGCCCATTTCCCCCGAAGATCTAGTGACGGTTTCTGTTTAAAGGTCCAGGCTTGGCACTCACTCATGAATACATTTATCCAGGCTTTCTTTCTTTTTGTTTCCTAATTTAGATAATTTATTTTCTGTTTTTAGAGCCTATATTAGGCATTTCAAACACTTGGAAAATGTAGACTTGATTACGTTGCACTGATCGGCATGTTTTAGATGATGCAGAGTTCTTATTTCTTTTCCTTTCTCTTTCACCTAACATGTTTCACAGTTGGCTCACATAGAGAGAAACAGATACAAACGTGTTGACAGCTATTCTAGCTCTTTATCAGTCATTCTCTAAAAATGTATGTGGGAGAGAAAACGCGAGTGATAATAATGATTATCTGAGGTTATAAATGATCTCCACTGTTACTGTGCTCCATTATCACGGGCTATTAAAACTTGGTTGAAAAGTGGAAATCAGATTGCACTTATGATTTTTAAAAGTAAAGTCAAGATTACATAATGTAAGATTCTTTTAAAGTCTCAAGTTTATTGGAACATTTTATATGTGACAAAGAGGTAATGATATATGATCTTTTAAACCAGAAAGTCATGAACAGCATAGTATTATTTGAGGCTACAAAGGTAGTTATAGAAATTACGTCCAGTTCTAATCAAGTTGTCCTGGTATCAATGGCATTAGCATATAAAATCCCATACCCACTTTTCTGAGTTAATACAGTTTTTCAACATTGATAAAGGTTTTATAATAATGATCTAGAAATGCCAGAGGAGAAAATGAAAGGGTTTGGGCATGTGAAGGGCAATTCTGATTTAGAAATATCTTTGAAACGTTTATATTGCTGTATTATATGATTTGATTCATTTGTAGCACAGTGCCTTATACATAGCATGATGAATTTAGAATGGATTCTTGGAAACATCCAAGAACATATCTAATATTTGATTGTGCTAGCTTCTGTTACAACTTTAATTACCTTCAGCAAACATTGACCTGGTTATTAATGAAAAGGTCATTTAATTATTCCCCAAGAAGGAAATTCAGGTGGACTCGATCCTCACTTCTGCAATCAGTTATTTTGAGTAAGAGCTAAGTATTTAATACCTTTGTGGTTATGGCGTGTGCTTTATATATTTCAGATAGGAAAAGAACATGTAGGCCTAAAGGCTGTGACTGAAATCCTTCAGGATATTCAATACAAGGTAAGGCATTATTTTAAAGGAAATAAAAACCCTGGTTGTTAAGAGGTCCCTAAGGCCACCTTCAGGCTTGATGATTCACTAAAAGGACTCCCAGAAAAGCTGCTATTCTCATGGTTCTGCTTTACCACAGCAGAAAGACACACATGAGGAACCAGGGCAGCGAAGAGCTCATGGGGCAGAGTCCAGGAGAATCCAGGCTCCGTTTTCAGGGGTCCCCTCCCAGTGGAGTGGTGTGGGGATGCACCTTGTTCTCCCAGCAGCGATGTGTCATAACACGTGTGAGGTGTTGCCAGCCAGGGAAACTTCCTGAGCAGTGGTGTCTTGGGATTTTATCAGGGGTCTTGCATTGCATCTGGGATGGACCTCAGCCACTCAGACCCCAGCCTTCCCACCCCGCCCCTCAGTCAAACTAGACATTCTTAGGGTCAACTCATCTCATCAAATTGGTATAGCATGGGCCAAGACCTCCAGCATACAAAACACTCTGTGAGGCAGAATATCCCAGGGGCTCAGAGATTATGATACAGGAGTTTTTAAATAGCCATTTCTTATTTTAAAAAATTTTGTTTTGAAAAAAATCTGTTCATTTTGTTTTTAAATTACAGCTGACAATACAATATTATATTAACAAGGGTCAGTCTTAAAGACAGGCCATTTTTGAAATTTGAGGATTTGAGCAACCCAGGCCTGTTGAGTTAAACTTTTCCACCCACTGGTTACAGGAAAGTTGTGTAAATGAAACATAAAAATTGAGGTAGCCATACTTCACAGTATTTATATATAAAAAGACAAGTACACATAAACCATAAGATAGTATATCCCAGAGAAGGTGATGTAGATTGATTTGACCCTGCAGTGATTAAGCCTAGCATGGCTGGGAAGCCAAGTTCCATGTAAACAGTACCTTGTATGGTTATGTTACCATCAGTAGAATCTGAGTGGCCTTGGAGGGGAGTAGTTTAATCCTGTATGGCTACTCGAGGCATAGCACACAGATCCAAGACCCACAGGCAATCCTAAAATCCATTTGGGAATGAAGTCTCATTAGCTCTGTGCTAGCACTAGCCCAGGGAATGTTGGACCAGGTAAAGAAGCTCTACCAAAGGTCTCCTGAGCAGCCTCAGAATGAATCCAGGTACCAAGGGAAAGTGCCGAGAGTCAAAGAAACTGGTAAAAGAGGACACGTTTTGGCCGAAATTTGTTTGATAAAAACAGGTGGTGAAATTTTCCTTTATTTCTTTGGCTAATATGGTGTAAGTCATTACAGAATTCAGGAGGATGGTGGGAGGCAAGTGATCTGGATTCTGACATGTCAATAGTTTCTAAAAGTAAGGAAGAGACATAGAGCTTATGCATTAATGTTCTCTGTTATATCTGCATTCACGGAGTAAATTTGTAAGAGATGTCCAAGTGCTGAGACAAGTCTGTCTGCCTCAAAGGCCTGAGCAATTTAAATGGGAAAAAATACAATAAAAATTTAAAAATTAATTTATAATTTTGATGTTGAAAACATAAAATGAAATAAAATCTCAATCACCAGATCACAAAAAATGAAATAAAGTCACACAAAGGACCTAAAAAAAATAAAAGCATTATTTAAAGTAGCGATCATTAATATGAATTACTGAGTAAGGCACACATATTTTTGTTGAAAATTAAATCTGGCTTTGATAAAGGTTGACTGACTTTGAATGTTTTCGTTCGTGTGTCAGCTTCCCGTCTGGAGGAGGAGAGCATGTGGAAGAGGTCCTAGAGATGAATTACCAAATCCAAATGGGACAAAAGAATTTGGGAGGCAGGTTGTGATGCCAAGATCAAAGTGCCAGAAGGAAAGTCCAGTCAAGATAATTACACCAGGGTTCAAGCATTTACCTCCACAGCCCAAGTCTCTGCTATGGATGAGCTAGGAGCAGGAAAAGTAGGACGGATACTAGACTGGCAGTTGCAAGTTTCACAGCAGGCATTGGAGGGAGAACGGAAGTGGGGTAGGAAATAGCAGACTCAGGGCAGGAGTCTTGCTGGAACCAGACTCTGTTGCTTCAGTGAGAAGACAGAACGAGACACAAATCTGTGGGGTCCGATGATGTCATTCAGAGAAAACTTCAACTTGAATTTTGAGGGCTAATAACTCTTTTATTGTAAAAGTAAGAAGGTTTGTTAACATGGGGTAATTTATTTTTCTTTTTTTAGGGGAAGTCCAAAATAATACCTTGCTTTAATCCTAACACTTTATTACCAGGTAAGTGTGCATCTGATTGCATAAGGTGAATTTTGACTGTGGAATGAGTACATTGCTTCCCTCAGAATGTATAACTATATATATTATTAGTTAATATAGTTTCTTTACTATGTATATATCCTCTGTACCAGGTAAACCTTTTGAAATAAAAATACTTTACCACTAGTTCCATGAATCCATGAGGGGTTTTCTTTTTGTAAAAATTGCATCAGCATAATAAGATAACCTTGGTACACTTCTAAAATTGATCAGTAAACCTTTTATTAACCTCAAGAGTGAAATAAATTTTATGTTGAATTTTATTTAGGTAACCTCTTTGCAATGATTATTTAGGTATGCCCACAGGTAAGAATTGTGTGTAAAATACTCAGAATATAATTTGTAGTTAAAGGTTGATTTGTACAAAATTTTGGTCCTCACAAATCTTGCCTAAATTATGTGAAATTTCTTTTTTAAAAAATGTTTTAAAAAAGATTTTACTATTTATTTTTAGAGAGATCAGAAGGGAGGGAGAAAAAGAGAGAGAAACATAGATGTGTGAAGGAAACATTGACTAGTTGCCTCTCACACACCCCCAGTTGATAACCTGGCCTGCAACCCAGGCATGTGCCCTGACTGGGAATGGAATCGGTGACCCTTTAGTTTGCAGGCTGGCACTCAATGCACCAAGCCACACCAGCCAGGGCAATATTTATTAATATTTCAAACACAACCAAATAGGTTGATGCATTGTATCTTCTACTTTCTACGTGTAATTGCTTTACAACAAAATGAACATTTATCCGTTGTATTTAATCATGAGTTCCTCTGATGCAGAGCTAAAAGGTTTTGTAAGAATAACTTTTAGCCTATCATAATATGCTTTTTAAATTTTGCTGTCAAAGAAGCAATAAAATAGAAGTAGCTAGAACAGAATGGTTAAAAACACCACTGAAGCCAGACTGCTTTGGTTCGAATCCTGGCTCTGCCAGTTATTAGCCGAGTGACCTTGGGCGAATTATGTAACCCTCTGTGATTTGGTTTCTCCATCTGGAAAATGGGGCTAATAATAGAACATATGTCATTGATTTGTTGTAAGGATTAAGTGAGTTAATGTAGAATAGAATGTTACATATATCAAGCTTTCAGTCAATATTATGTATAATTAAGTAAATCCTCCAATAAAGTAAAAAAAAAAAAAAACCAACAACAAACCATGGATGCATTTGTGCCAAAGTGACTAGACTTGATATATACGTACATATCAAGTTTTATCAAGTTTATATATATTGAGTTTGTACATTAAGTTTACACAACCGTATTTGGATATGCATAGTAAACTGTCAGTAGAAATCTCTATAAATAATAGAGGACTGATCGTGTTTTCTATTGATTGTTTTCTTTATGATGATTAGTTTAAGAATACATGTAAGCCTTCATTTAAAAAATGGCATCAGTCTGAGAAGTATTATTTGGAAAATTTGTAATTTTGAAAATTACTGTTTTGAGTCTTCAAAATTGTGATGAGTTAACTTGCCTTCCTGTGACATGCCCACGCGGCGGTGCAGACCCTCTGCTGCGCGATTACTGGGTGTACGAAGGCTCGCTCACCATTCCGCCTTGCAGTGAAGGCGTCACCTGGATATTATTCCGATACCCTTTAACTATATCCCAGCTACAGGTGAGTGTGGTGCCTTAACTCTCCTAGAATGAAGTTGAGTTAAAGGTTAAATGTCGTTTCTGTGAAAGGGACATGTCTGTTTTCTGTGTGAACTCTCTTTAGATCAGTCACATCTCTGCGGATGAAAGTTAAATGTCTCGAGCTTGTGAAGGCAATTGAAAGGTCAAGGATGAACAAAACCCAGTTATCGTTTATGATCTGTGTCTTAAAAGTCAGTTTTTATGAAGTAAATAGAAGTCACTGAAGTAGTCAAACTTTTGATCAGTGCCGTCATTGCTGTGTGTGGGTTTCCCAAGCACGGAGAGGAAGAAGGTCTTGGAAGTCAAGTGACAATGCTGGTTTCTTCCTTAAGTCACAGGTGGGCCGGGAACTACTTCTTCCTAGGCTAGCACAAGAACACGTCTGTGTGAAGAAAGGGGAGGGAGTTAGAAAGAATACCCTGGAAAGTTCTGGATTGTTCTGTAGCCCCACGTTTGGTCCTCTGCCTCCCACTTGGGCTCTGCATGAGTGCTCTACATGCTCCTCAGTAATTGGCCGTATCTTCCTAAAGGAGAGACTCTGCCAAAGGAACGTGTGTTGGAAGTAATAATGTCAACTGCTGTAGAAAATAGATGACTTTCCAATTAGGTGTAGCTTTTCAAGAGAAAAGATTTAGATGCAATTAGCACAAAGCTCCCAATAGCATCTGTTTAGAGGGCAGATGTTAAAGCAGGCAGCAATGTTAAAAAGCACACACACACACACACACACACACACACACTCAGAGACACGCATGCCTACTAAAATGCAATTTAGGGTGAGTTAGAAAAAATTATTGAATATAATCTTAAGATAATATATGCCAGTCTGTCCTTGACTTGAGGGTTGCACTGTTGCTGCTCCTATAATTTCAGAGAGAGCAGAGTGGAAATAGAAAATGTCTAGAGAGGACAGTAAAAGTGAGAATCTGAATGAACAAGTGAGGTCTCATATTATTGTACTTACGAGGAACAGAAAAGCAGATAAAGAGAAAGTGAGCAATGATATATACAATAAAAGGAATAGTGAATGGCCGGCGGGGTCTCTACACGACTGATGATACTGAGAAATATAAAACTTTGTGTTGAAAAAAGGAGTGTTTCGTCTTACAGGGTTAACGTGTGTGATTAAACTGCTGGGTATTATGATGGAAGCCATTGCTATCGTGAATACATCATCGACCGCGGGATAATAATGTCTGCACTAGCAACGTGAAAGAGCAAGCTCTCAGTCATAGTGCTCTCCTGCGAAGTGCACAGCAGCTTGATCCAAAGAGGAGTTTTCTGCTGAAGTGTGCGGTTGACAATTAAACATGACAGGCAACATTTATATCTTCTTGAGTACAAAGAGTTCTAGAATATGGGATTGGAAGCACCTGCTTAGTTGAGTTTTTGATATTGTGCTTGGTTAGCAAGCAGTACCATATGCCAGGGAAAAACACACAATTGGATGAATTTGAATGAGTGTAATTTTCTTTTTTTTATGATCAATAACCATTGAATTACTTTAAGATAAACAGTGTTCTAAGCATTAGAGAGCCAAGTAAAAATTTTTTCAGCTATATTGTTGTGTTTGGAGATGAGATTCCATGAAGGTAATAATTTTATCAGATCTGACAATAGAAATTGTAAAACATATTCTGACTTCACAGAGCCATTAAAATAGCAAAAATACTCAGAACTGATAAAATGTGGTATTTCAATATAATTGCATACATGCAAATATTTGTGCATACACATGAACACACACGGATTGATAATTTTTACTCTCCTTTTTCTTTTTTCTCCCCCTTTTCTGCATTTCCCCCTTATTAATGTATTTCTTTTTTTAAAGATTTTATTTATTTGCTTTTAGAGAAAGGGGAAGGGAGGGAGAAAGAGAGGGAGAGAATCACTGATGTGTGAGAGATACATAGATCAATTGCCTCTTGCACAACCCAAACTGGGGACCCAGCCCTGAAACTCAGGCATGTGTCCTGACTGGGAATTGAACCAGCGACCTTTCAGTTCACAGGCCAGCACTCAATCCACTGAGCCACACTAGCCAGGGCTATTTCTATTTCTTAACTTACCTGCTTTCTCAAATTAAATGTGTCTGTCTTTGTCATTTCTTGTCCCTTTCAACAAGAAGTAATACTGATGAAACAAAAGAATATGGAATATGTTAATTATTTTTCACAGTGTGGATACATGTCTGTTAGAATTTGGGAAACCATTGCAATTTTGTCTCTTTTCAGTCTTACCTCCTCTTCATCTTTCCCCATGCCGTATTTCCTGTGGCTTGAGACATGGGACTCTTCTTAGCTCCTGACACCTGAGTTAAGGCACAGTGTGTGCGTGGCCTGTGGGATCTGGGAGCACATCGGGGCCTGGACAGCTAGGGGTCTGATTATGTCCAGGAGTCCTCAGCAGGCCTTCCTTGTCTTTGTATTCCACGTGTGGTTTGAGGGGCTGTTAACCCTCAAACCAGGTTGCTGTAGGACCACAGCATGGTCTTGTTTGAAAATTATTTCCAGTGCTTTGGAACAATTGTAATTTTTGTTTCTATATCCATGATTCTCAAGCAATCCCCTGGAGGGCTTGTTAAAGTGAAGATTGCTGGGCCTCGCCCCAGAGTTGCTGATTTGGTAGGTCTGGGGCAGGAACTTCTTCCAGGAAACACACTTTGAGAACCACTGTTTTTCATCTGCCAGCATTTATCTCCATGTGTAATTTCCACTCCAACACCAGAATGCTGTTTCTGAAGGTGACACTAGACCAGCCCTATCCCATAGAAACATGATGTGAGCTAACTATGAAGGTGAAAATTTCTAGTAGCCACAGTAAAAAAATCAAAATAAAAGGTGAAATTAATTCAAGTCATCTCTTTTAACATAATATTTTCAAAGTATCATTTTAACATGGATGTAATCACATCAATAAGTTTTTTTTTTTACATTCTTTTCTCACAGTGAGTTTCACTGTGTAATCTCAGCTCAGATTAGCTGCATTTCAAATGCTTGGTGGCCCCCTAGGACGGGTGGCTGCTGTGCTGGACAGTGCAATTTTAAGATTTGCTCTTTCCTTGAAGACTCCCTCTTTCTTTTCTTAAAATGTAGTGTTCTTGGGAATTTGTGGGAAATTTTGTGTCTGTTTCTTCAGTGTCTTTCATGACACAGAGCACATCCCTTGTGCTCATACATTCTGCAATCTGTAAATCTTGAGTCAGCTTCAGTATGTGTGGCTCATCAGTAACTGACCTACAGTGATGAGGGGGAGACAGTGGCAGAGACCAGGCTGGGGATTGGAATAAGAGCAAAGTTTACCTGTGTGTTCTGAGGAAAAAATGTTCTCTAAACTCTTCCTCAGAAAATAAAAAAAGATCAGATTAAGGAGTAAGTAATAGAATGAGAGTTGGCTTGTGAACAAGAGTTCAGTAAGGAAGGGGAAGCAGTGTTTTGAGAAAGACAGTGAAGAAAATGAAACCAACAAAAGCAAGGCTGTGGTACATGGAAGGTGCATATTACATAAAATTTCACGATGTTCACATATACACGCAGACTGAGTACAATTTGCTTTTGACTCTTTCAATTGCTACCATAATGAATTATATTACTATAATTCATATATCATCATTGTCTGATAATAAAAGAAAAGACGAGAACACCACCTTTTATGTGTTTTTTCTCTTTTAACATGATGACACAAGAGATGTAAATTACAATAAGTCAATTAGCAGATGTACATGGGATCTTTGGAACTCCTAACAATAATGACTGTCAAACCTCAAACCCTGGACATTAGTCCTTTAAATGCACTCATAACGAAAGCAGCATTAAAGCTGAACTTTGAAACACCTGGTTCAGGAGTCAGTGAAGGTTGGAATGTCTTACTTAGACCAGTGGGAGTGCAACGTGAGTTCAGAGAACAGTGGCTGTTGAGCTCTGCTGCCTTCAGAAGATGAGGGTTTGTTTCTGAAGTGTTGGATCTCTGCTGTCTCTCTCTCTTTGAAACTGGTTAAAAACAAATACCATGTTTACGCAGAGTAGCATTAAAAATTGACGAGGTCATATGTACTGATATATATGATAATGACTGCCTCTGTACTGCCCGAACATTTGAGTTTCGTTGCAGACTTTTATCCTGAGGTACTTTCTGTTCGTGTCTTGCTCTCTCTCGCTTCAGTGTGGGGTAGCGCAGTAGGCACTCGAAACCATTTGAAGTGACTAAAGGGTTTGAGGGGTGGTTACTTCAGAAAAAAATTGGCATTTCAGAAAGACGTGTTTTTCCCTCGATCTCCGTTGATGTTTGAAGTCTTCAAAGCGTTGCTATGATCAGAGAAAAACGTTTCTTGTGAAACAGTTCTCTCTAAGAACGCGGTGACTTGAGACCAGCTCACTGTTGATTCAGAGCCTCTTGTCTAGAAGCTGCTGTTACTGCAGGTGCTGCCAGCTGAGGCCTGGAGCTTGAGGGAGCGATCTTCAGTACAGAATATGTAAATATAAATTAACCTAGCTTTAAAATGAACTTCAAAGTCAATAAAATGGAGTATTTAAAAAAATATGTTGAAGCAGTCAAGTTTCAAGGCCACACTGCTCATCGAAACATAGGATTACATGTAAACTGAATGTGAGGAGAGATGACTTCCGTTTTCTCAGTCCACTGGCTTATTATTTCCAATCTACTTTTTTGTTAAATATTTATCCACAATGCTAAAGGTTTCACTTCAAAAGAAGTTGGCTAGTAGTTATCAAATACTTCTGTGTGCTTGGAACTACACTGAATACTTCTCCAGAATCCTCCCACTTACTTCTAGCACCATCTTCGTGAATACCGTTATTTCCTTTCCATTGTACACATGTGGAAATTGAGGCTAAAAGAGGTGAAGTCGTTTGGCAGTTTGGGTCTTGCATTGCAGAGCCAGGGTGAGAACCGCCTTTTGATGCCGAGCCTACTGCCTTCACCTTCAGATTCTTCTTTTTTGAAAAATCATAGGATCCTCTGACTGATGAGGTTCCTTTCCACTCCACACTTAGAGAAAACTATGTAAAAATACATTCCACAGATAAGTACCAGGGATTCTGATGCAGCCTTGGCTCTAGACCCTTTCCAGGTGTAGCATGGTGTAAGTGCTACTCAGATTCCCACTCTAAGACCAAGAAGGTCTAGTGACAAACCATCATGTAGATTAAACAGCTAATTACTCACCTGACTGGCACTTCTATATAAATACCAATACTATTTTTTTTAAAAGGACAATTGTAGTTGGCTCAGATTTAGGAAATCAAACAGTATTGGAGACATGGAAAAATAAAACCTTAGAAGTCAGATTTCTAACTTGGGTTCTAGTCTAACAACCCAGTAAATTTTTTTCCGAACTCTATTTCCCAACATGTATATGCATGGACTGAATTAGCATCTTGTGAGATTCGACTCTTTTTGAATCAGGGAACTTCTACTTCAGACAAAATGCACAGGTGAAATTTTGTATATTATTTAGGGGTTTCTCAGGCCCTCTAAAGTCCACAGGAGTTTTCTGATTTTTATGAGTTGATTATTAGTTGATTCCTTGCATTTTATTTCACTTCATGAATGGAAGAATTGTATGGCTGTGCTGTATGAAGAAGAACCTTTGTAGATAAAACCCTCTGATACATAGCTCTTGGACTTCTGGTGAGTTGATGTTGATCACATCACACTTGTTCAACATCCTGGGATTGTGCTGGATGTAGCCTGTATCGATTGGACCAGAATTCCAGAAGAGGTGGCTGTGGAGCTCTGAAGAGAGTGGGTGGACTTGGAATTGTCGGACTTGGTTAATTTGGAAACTTTCTTCATCTCCTTGGTCTCAGTTTCTCCTTTTGTGTAAAGAATGAAGAATATCTGTGTCATGTGATTATGTGGCATTTAAAAGGAAAAACAGACAATGAGCCCTTTAGGTAAATCAACCAACAGGTAGGCATGAGCCTGGTGATGTTCCTCATGTGTTTGCTTGTTGCTTAAACACTTCTCAGAGGGTCATGTCAGGCTGGCTACAGGTTCTTATGGGTGCAGCCCTGGCAGGTCAGAGGGACTGCAGTGTGGCTGGTGGGAAAGGTCCCTAGGGACTGTGGGCACAACCTCTTCACAGGTAATGGGAGACCACAGGACCTGAAAAGGCCACCAGAGAAAGGGAGATGAACAGGAAAATCAATATTCCTAAGAGAGGATGTGGGGCTAAAACTTTTGGAAAATACGAGTTAATTTTTGGACCTGTGATCCCAACGGGCTGGAAGAGCAGCAAAAGACTCTTTTGATGAAGGAAACCTTCACCTAATAAATCTAACATTTAATCCATGTTAACATACAGTAATATCAGAACTCATTAATTAATGATATACTTGGGAAGCCTATAAGAACACATTTATTTATTCACTCTTTCTTATTATCCTACAGGCAGGCATGAAAGATTTTTGAGAGGAGTCATATCATTTTGCATTAATTAACCCAGCAGGTTTCCATGGCTATTGGGTTGACCTTGAAATCTCTACTTCTGTCGTCTTCGTTTCTCTTGCAAGAGTGAGGTCTAATGTCTTAGGTCTGGAAGAATGAAGTCCGTTTTCCTCTTTTTGAGCTTTAGTTTTAATGTTTTCCTTTTTAATTGTGGTAACTTCTGTATATTTTAAGTCATTTGTGAAACTCCGATCTTCTTAATGTCTAGTAGATGACTAATCCATTTTTCCCCTGCTTTTATTTTCAGATTGAAGAATTTCGAAGGCTGAGGACACATGTGAAGGGGGCAGAACTTGTGGAGGGCTGTGATGGGATTTTAGGAGACAATTTTAGACCCACACAGCCACTTAGTGACAGAGTCATCAGAGCTGCATTTCAATAGCCTGAAAGAACAGGAACAAGCCCGCCTTGTCCCGGGTATGTGCAGATGAAGTAAGAAAATGGGCACATAGTTATGTGAACCCACCAGACCAAAGTTACTCTCGTGGTGATCTGGATAATTCAGCAATATGAATTTTATTTGGATAAAGTTCATGACCCTTTTTCAAGCTCTGTTAATTTACAAGTGAAATAGTTTTATAACATTTTTGTGGTGTTGAAAAATATCTGCAGTCCTTATATTTCCCGCTAGAGTAGCCTTTTGTTTACAGAGAAACAGGGGTTACACAAGCACCCCTTCAGGGATGTGTCGCATCCCTGAAACTTCAGCAGTCACCTCCTGATGACTGAGGACCGTAAAGGAAGGGACTAGAGTGTTTGAGCCTCAGAGCTGACCTTCATTGTTTAATGCGGGTTTGATTGTGCTGTTTTGGTGTATAGGAGAAGACAGATCTGTCATGAATGAAAATACTTGTCCCGTGGAAGTGCTGTTATTTGATAATCAAGAAGCACTGATTAATAATCTGAATATGGGTTTTTCATTGATCAAAAAATAACATATGTTTTAATCTATTGACTTCAATATATATATATATATATTCCTTGCCCCTATGGAACTAACAAAATAAACATTGCAAACATGGAAAAGATAAAGTCTACCAAAATGACTGTACACTGAGTTATTTCTTTACCTTGTAAATTGCCTAAGAATGCATTTACCTATGGGTCAGAACTTTGCTGGCACACCAGCATAGTATCTGCTGCATAGTAAGAATAGTATCTGTTGAAATAGTTTCTTAGGTAAGCAGGACAGAGATTTGACTATTTAATGGACCACTGGGAGTATATAATCACATACTCTGTGAGTGGTACAGTGAATGGAATGGAAGATCACAGATGAATAGCAATCTTCGGCATCCAGAAGCTCACAGTCTCATGAACTAGACAGTAGACACAGGAATTTGAAAAGGTGATCATTTTGTCCACGTTTCCTAATCTGTTTTTCTTGCCTCTCTATTATTACTGTACTCCATGTACCCACTATTCCAGACAAACTGTCTTTTTTCTTTTGTGACTGTGCTTTGCTCACACAGTCCTTCCCACCCTACCGCTTGCCTATTGCTATCCTGGTTCCCCTACGGGCCCAACTCAGATACCGCTCTCAGTGTGAATTCCAGGCTTCTCCTTTAAATTGTACCTCTTATTTCACATTCTTTCTTCCATTTAGCTATTTGTGTATTTCTTATTTTTTGTTAGATTTTAAGCTTCTTAAGGGTTGGGATGTGTTTATTTTACTTTGAATCTATTGTGGGACATAACACTCTATTGTGAATGTTTAGGCAAATTAGAAGTTTCTTAGAACTATGCTTATTGTATATTCCAGTCCTTCATCCATTCTCAGTTCCTGTGTTAGACAGGACAATCCCTCTCACCCTTCTAATTTCGGAGTTGGTAAGAGCCAGGCAAAGTTGCCTTTGGTAGGAACGAGAAGAAACTTAGTAATTCATGTATGGTAACAATGGAGAAAATCCAAGAGTGCTTTAAGCCAAGCCTGATAGTAGAGGCTAAAAACATATATTTAATTAAAAATCATGATTGAACACCTACTGTGTGATTGTTTCTGGGTATGCAGAGTTGAGAAGAACAGATGTGGTCTCTACCCTCATAAAACAAAGTTTGAGGTGGGGGGCCTGACATAGAAAAATAAAGACTTCAAAATATGCAATTATAAATTATAATAAAGTCCATGATTGAGAAGAACAAAGAATGTAGCGATGGAGATTTCTGATAAAAGGAATATCTTTTGCAAAGATCCCGTCAAGGGGCTTCTCCTTTTGGAGGCAGTAAGAAGTTAATGCATTGAAGCACCCGAAAGAGGGCACAGTGAGTCTGGGAATAGGAATCAAAGTGGAAAGTTAGGCAGGGCCCATTCTTAGAGGGTCTACCAGCCACGTGAAAGCATCTCTATTCCCTCCTTGACATGTTGAGATCTTATAAAGACCTTTACTCAGGGAGTGGCCTGATCCCATGTATGTTTTGAGCTGACCACAGGGATTGTATTATACTGGGCCAGGGCAGGAGTAGAAGAATATTTCGGAAATCAGGTAGCCAAGGTGAAAGGCGGCTTAGATACTAGACTAAGAGCAGTGGAGGTGGAGAGAGCTTGATGTCTGTGAAACAGACCTGGAAAGTGATAGCTAGTGATAAATTGGATGAGGTGGAGAAAAGTGCAAATATCAAAGACAACTTAGGGGACTTGGGGTTTTGGAAACTGTGCCGATAGTGTGCTATTGAGTGACGCAGGAGAGCTGGAGGAGGCTCTTTTTGGGGTGGAAGAAAGAGTTGGGTGGTAATGTCTGGAAGCTGAGGGGGCTGGGCTGCAGCGAGGTGGGGCAGCCCGTGTCAGCCACTGCCCCTGCCCACTCTGTTCCGTGGGGACCACGTGGGCTATGCCTGTGCTGTGATGATCCACAGCTTCTGGAACAGCCACGGAGACCTCTCCTTCGGGCCTGGGAAGCTACAGGGAGCCAAGACCCACATCATGAAGTTGGTGGACACGGAGAAGGTAGCTGATGAATTGCATATGCCATCTCTCCCTGAAATGATATTTGGAGATGTTTTAAGAATCGAGCACTGTTCTGGCTTTGGGATTGAGTTCAATGCTACAGATGCTTTACTTGAAGATGTGTAAACAACTACGAAGGAATGCTCAGAGTAGCCTGTGCGCAAGAGTGGCGGGAAAGCAGGATGGAGCGTGAAGACTACAAGGAAGCTACTAAAATGTATGACTGGGCCTGTACAACAGATTATAAGGGAACATTACTTGGAGAATCATTTAAGTTAAAGGTTGTACCTACAACAGATCATATAGATACAGAGAAACTGAAAGCTAGAGAACAGATTAAGTTTTTTGAATTTCTCCTATTTGAGGATGAACTTCACAATCATGGAATTTCAAGCCTAAGTGTGAAACTTAGAATAATGCCTTCCAGCTTTACCCTGCTGTTGCGGTTTTTCTTGAGAATTGATGGAGTGCTTATCAGAATGAATGACACAAGACATCACCACAGAGGCCAGCAAGACCTACGTATTATGAGAAGATACGTCAGGAGAGAGCACAGTTGCTCATTTAACACACGTTTCACCTTTCCTCCACATGGAAACTAATGAGAGACCATGGCATTCAGTGATCAAAGAAGCAGTTTGTGAGAAGCTAATATTTCCAGAAAAAATTGATCATAACCCCACACACTCGCAAGAAATTTCACCTGTGGAAGAGAATGTGATGTACCATTTACTCACCATGGTAATGTTGGAGACCTTGGCTATATGGATGGGGATATTTTTATTATGAAAATTAATTGACTTGTCTGTGTGCAGATTTTCTGCAGTCTTAAAGGAAAAAAAAATTAAAAGATCATTGCAGACAGGTTCCACTTAAAAAAAAGAGTTGAGGGGGAGCACATTGAATAAGAGACGCCTATCACTCACAAGTAATGGGCTTGCCATGAAGGGAGCTGGAATTTTCACAGTGGAGATCAGAGAAGAGGTCCAAACTGAATACGGGAGTCATTAGCATAGAGATTTTACACTTGTGTGTAATGTTCTAACACGGCATAGGCACTAACTTATTAAATGTTCATAAAACCTTTATGAGTCTTTATGGGTGTGTTAACCAAAGCACAAAGTTAGCTCACTTGCCCAAAGTAATGCAGTCCTGCAGCAGAACTGGATGTTGGACCCGGGCAGCCTAGGTGCCAGAGCCCTGTTTCTTGGCTTTCCATGACAGAGGTCAGAGAGTGTCCCACACTGGAAGTCAAGGTGGAGCCTGACGAGGGATACACGTGCCATACACAGGACCATGTTGAGTATGAAGGGAGAAGGCAGAGATGCCGTGTGATGGCAGCTCTTGATATGCTGGGCTGGGCGGGGAGCAGAGGCTGCAACAGAGGCGATGAGATTGAAAGAGACTTTTTTTTGTTAATTGACATAAAATTGACAAACAGCATTCTGTAAATTTAAGGTGTACATCTTGTTGATTTGATACACTTAAGTATTGCGATGTGATTACCATGGTAGCATTGTCTAATGTCTATCATGTCACATACATAGCATTTATTTTTTGTGGTGAGAACAAGACTTCTTTTTTTTTTTTAAACAAAAGAAATACTAGAAATTCTCTGTATTTTCAGGGGAATGAGCCAAGTAGGTGGAGGGGCTGAAGGTGCTGTTTCTCAGAGGGGTGAAAAGTTGAAAAGGTATGAATTCCTAAGCAAATTTGGAGACTGGCTTTTTTTAATGGAGTAAACACTTTATGAGCTTCAGTAGGAAGGAAGAAGAGGTGACGGTTTATAGTCTTTGGGATTCTATGACTTGTTTTTATTATTTCAGGAAGAATGGTGTAGCAGCTAGGAGGGGTGAGAGCAGCAGGGAAGATACGAGATTGGAGCAGAGTGAAGGGTCGAAGGGTGGGCTTACGGCAGAGGCCCAGTGAGAAGGGCAGGCAGTGGGGTGCAAAGAGGTTTGATGAACATGAATTTATGATTTTCTCCAGCCTAAGTTTAATATACTATCTGTGAATATCAGTAACTATGAATGACACTTTTTAACGAAATAAGATTCCCTTGAATTTTTGATCCATATGTCCCTAGACCAGAATTACTTCTCTATAAATATTTAAATAAACAACACAATTTATCACTCTTCCATATGCACACACAGTGTGACAGTTTAACATTAATGAGATTATGTATATTTCAGATAAATCATAACTCACAGTATGATAGATAATGTGTAATTTTCAAAGTCTTAAATCAATTACAATGTAGGTATTTTAAAAGGAAGATGGATTTGTGTCCATTTCTTGGAGGCTGAGATTACTTGAAAGAGGTAATTTTCCTCAAAATTTCTAAGAGTGGTGCAGGACTGCTTTCAAAGGCAACTCCCATTCTGACTTCATCTTTTTATGAATACGTTTTTGATCATTTTATCTTGAAATATGTTATACAAATCTAGTTATAGTTTTACATAAAAATTATATTGGGAAATCAGACTTATGGATGTATGCTTTTTATTTGATATTTAATAATGCCCTAAGGCAGGTAATTCAAATTTTTATTAAAGTGAAATGATTTGAGAGTCAGACTTTGAATTTAATGCATGAATGTTTCATTTAAGCTTTTGGAACTGAAAAGAAAAAAAACTTTTTTCCTAGGAGTTCTCTAAAAAATGTTTAAAATAATTTAGATTTATTTTAGCTATGTTTTACTAAAATAACTTTAGTTTTTGGACTTAAAATGGCATTTTTTTGCATGACATGTCTAGACATCTGGAAGGCTTTGATAACCAAGACTCATTATTCCCGTGAATAATCGGTGACTTTTCACATTACCATTTAAGAAGTATGAACTCTGATTTTGTACTTGTATAGAGAATTAGCATATAAGTCACCCAAGTGCAGTGTTAGTTCAGGTTTCTGGGAGCCAGTCGACATTAAATGATCCTTTACCTACTGAGTTTTCTATGTGATGTGGGAGAACCAAATCTTGATAACAATAAACAACAAATAAGAACAAGTGTTAGGTCCAGTTTACTTGTTGCCCTTGGTGTTATAATACTGGTGCTAATAAGTGGTTATTTGCCTATTTGTTTCATTAAGTATTAGCCCATTTTTAAAAGGCTATTCTGACTGTTTAGACTTAGCTATTTCCCCTGTGACTCAGGTATCATTAAACTGCACATAAGTTTACAGTAAGTATAATTAATTATAATTATTTACTCTCTGTTAAAAACAATGCCACAAAGCTTGTTAAATAGTTTTCCTTTTTTCCACTTCTCAGTGAAAAGAAAAGAGCATGTATTAAGCAGCCATCTCTGAAAGATCCCTTTGTCGAACTTGACCTCATTTTCTTTCTGGGTCTTTGGAGTCACCCTTGACTGTGCTGAACTCCTCCCCATGTGTACTTCTGAATTAAGAATGTCGTCTTCTGAGCTTTAATGAACCATAGCTAGCATCAATTCCATATCGGCTTTCTTTAATAACATAAAAGAGTTATATGTTAGAAAAGGATAAGGCATTATAGGAGAGGAGGGCCTGTGCAGGGGAAGGAAGAATGTCAACTCGGAATGACCAGCTAGCTAGGAGTGTCTGACCTTTTGGCATCTCTGGGCCACACTGGAAGAAGAGATGTCTTGGGCCACACATTAAATACATTATGACATGTAATCACAAAAAACCCTCATAATGTTTTCAGTAAATTTACGATTTTGTGTTGGACTGCATTCACAGCCATCTTGGGCCTCATGAGGCCCACAGGCCATGGGTTGGACAACCCTGTTAGGGAAAAGCTATTATCTTCCTGGATAAATGGGAAGCTGAGAGCCATATTTTTAGTCAATAGAACCTGTACTCTTCTCAGTCTAATAATTTAGCATAATGCACAGCACTAGGGTGAGGAATGAAAGCTCGATGGATGAAGCCGTTTTAAATTTACTGTATTAGAATTTCTTGAAAATGGAATGAATTTCTTAAAAGGTTTCCAAATGATTTCAGGAAAAGGCCCCAATACCAAGAGTGCTCATTCTATCTATTGTGTTTTGATTATGTGATATAAAATGGTTATTAACCCAAGAATGAAAAATATCAAAACTGTATAAGCATTTCTTTAAGATTAGTAAAGAAGGAAAATATTCCTGGCCTTCATATTTGTACCTTTTTTATGTTTTATAAATGTATTCATTTATTAATTTCTGAATAAGTTAGTTTTCTTCCTCCTCCATGAATTCATACAAAGTTGTGTTTGGGTAGAAAGGAAGAGAACATTTTCCAGTAACATATGTTGAACATTAATATATTCTGATACCTTAAATAGGTTTTATGATTTTTAAAGGAAAAGGATTTATTTTCCATAAGAAAATCACTGAGAACAGATTATCTTCTTTAAACATGTTCTATTATGCCTTTTACCTCATGAATGCTCAATTTTGGTCTTCTCCTCAAGTCAAATTTTTAGCTTTGTTTTTCTACTTTGAGACTTATTAAGAAAACCTTTGAGGCTTATTAAGAAAACCTTATTAAGGAATACATGCACATCAATTTCTTCCTCCTTTATCTGTTGTGTGTTCTCTCTCCCTGATAAAGTTCACAGAGATTTAGGGACAGCAGAGGCATGGTAGAACTAGGGAACTATAACGTCTCGGCACTCACTGTCAGAGCTCTCACAGCTCAGTTTGAGGGGCCTGCTTTCTCCATGGGACTCACCCACACCCACAGCTCCTGTTGCCACTAACTACAGATGACCCACTCATTTATATTCCTAGACCAGGTCACTCTTTTTAGTTCTAGAACCAAGCGCCTGACTGTCAGTATGACTTTTCTTTTGGATGTGTCAAAGGCATCTCAAACTCGACGTACACACAACTGAATTTATAACAGTCCTTCACAGACTTGGCTCTCTTAAAGTTTTCTTAGAAACCCAAGTCATACGTGACATTCCTCTTCCCCACCTCACCTCAAATTTCCACTTGTCATCCAGTTCTGCAGATTTTCCTTCTGACAGCTCCAAATTCATCTAGACCAAGTTCTGTCCAGAAAAAGTCCAGCCGTATTAATATAACAAGAATGGTTTGCATGTCATTGAAGTAACCTGGC